>JAFMOC010000019.1:2175000-2192500 GCA_019802505.1 Corydoras sp. C115 | reverse complement strand
ACGTCTCGGGCGCTGGGCAGATACATCCAGGACAGGGCGCCATCCATCGCTGGGCACACACTCACTCACTCAAACACACTCTATATGGGGCAATTTTGAGAATTCAATTGAATCCATGTACTGTGGGAGGAAACCGGAGAACCCGGAGGAAACCCACGCAGACACGGGGAGAACATGGAAACTCCACCCAGATGGGGATTCGAACCGGGAATCCCTAGCGCTGAAAGGCGAACGTGCTAACCACTAAGCCACCGTGCCGCCTATATATATTTATATATATAAATTTATATTTATATATATATATATATATATATATATATATATATATATATATATATATATATATATATGTATGTAATGATCTATTTTGCCTAATGTACTTACAAACAGAGTAATTTGACCTCCACATTTAACCCATCCATGCTGTGAAACACACATAAGCACATATATACACACACCTAGTGAAGTGAGAGCACGTGCTCGAGGCGGTGGGTAGTCCTGTAGCAATTCGGATGAGGTGCCTTGCCCACTTCAGCACTTCAGCCATAGAACTTGGCTGGACTGGGAATCAAACTTGCAAGTCTACAACTGCCATGTGCAGAGGTTAGGAGAAAGACCTTTTACATTTGCATTACATTTGGACATTTAGCTTTAGCTATTTAGTTAAAATAGCTAACATTTAGCTATTTTAACTTTCAAATCTGTCAGCTTGGTTGTGGTAAGAAAACAGGGTTGATACAGCATCCCTGGAGCAATGAGGGTTAAGGGTCTTGCTCAAGGACCCACAATGGCAACTTCAGTGGACTTGGGATTTGAACCCACAACCTTCAGATTGATAACCCAAGACTCTAACCACTGAGCTACCACATCCACCTTTTATTAATTAGCAGTTTAATATTTAGCATTTAAAGAAGACAAAGAAGGAACTGAACTGAATGATGTGCCAAAAGTAAACAGTAACGGGTAGATATTGACAACATCTAAAACATATACTCAACTGTATATGAGAGGTTACTGAAATTTATGATGATGATGATTATCTGATTTGCTCAGATAATTTGCTAAATTCATTTAAATGTCGAGTCAAATATCCAGGTAACATTTCACAAACAGCCTTTTTTAAAACATAAAACAACAGGTTAACACAAAGTCCCTTGACTAATGGAGTATTTTGAATATTAACACCTTATTAGAGCTTTTTCGGCCATCCAAAATCAGCCCATTTTTTCAGTTATAACAGCTTCCACTTTTTGGAGAAGGCTTTTTATTTTTGGAGAAGGGCTTTCTATTTTTGGGAATTCTTCCCCATGCGTCCAGAAGAGAATGTGAGTGGTCCGATGGTGATGTTAGATGACAGAGTTTAAATATTAAGACCTGTGTATGATATGTTTGTACATATAGTATTGTCTATATTTAGTTTGAAAGCTTGACATCATCTGAAGTAATTAATCATTTTGTGGTTTTTATGTGTCTAACCAGAGCCATACATGAGCAATTGAAGTGTTTCTGCGTTTACAATAGTAGCATCTATGTGAATGTCATGGTGGGTTGACATTCAATAATGTGTCAATCTTTGGTTGTCTGCTCTAGAACTTCAATAATGTGTCAATCTTTGGTACATAAGAGGTGTCTGCTAAATGACTAAATGTAAATGTAGAACTTGAAAGTGTGCATCATCTTGTCATCTGCCCGAGATTATAAGGTTGAAACTACCTGCTGTGCAGAGGTATGATTGTGGGTACAGTGTTGATTGGTGTGTACCATGTTGTGCAGCATTCTGTCTGCTACATTAAATAAATGTGGTGCGAATGCTTAAACTGTCCCAATTCAGCACAGACTCTCAGATCATGGAAATACAGAAACAAGCAATACAACTGTCATCATACACGGTTCAGGAGATCCTAGATATGAAGATTTCATGAAGTTTGACATTTAAGTTCAGCCCTTTTTAGCATTCTTCTCATGATTATGATCATATTTCCATCGTCTTGTTTCTTGGTAATACTCTGATAAACAGAAGCACAATCATGCAGCCAAAATGCTGAAGATCCTCCAGAAGGCATTGTGTAGCTAGTCTGTCACTGGCATGGCTGAGTGCATAAAGAGTGGCGATATGACTTGTTGGCATGCCAGATACCCAGAGTAGCCAGACGGCGTCATGTGACGGGTCCATATGTGACGTCTGAGCGTCCCAGAACATGGGCTTCTAACACATAGTGTATGTGCATCAGTCATAATGACACATTACTTTTACCAACAAGTTAACTTTATGTAGTAATAAACAAGGCAGAAAGGGCAGTATGCACTATCTCTTGGTATTATGAGTTGGTTAAAATTTAGACCATTCAGTAAGCAGCTCAGAAGCGTAGGCTTTGCTTTCGAGAGTTGATCTTTGACCAACATTTCTGAACTTCCTGATGCTTCCATGATTCAAATTCTTATACAACACTGTGCAAAAGGCACATAAGAGGTGTATTTACAAAAGCTGCTAATCCAGACAGTCAGCATATTTGCCGAGGGCAAAAAAAAAAAAAAAAAAATACATATTTTATAATAAAGTCAAATGTTGTCACCAAAAGTGATGTAATGTGTTCATATTCTTATATATAAATATCTCCCCCTGGTAGCTCAGTATTATTTAAACTTAATATTTTATGGCTGATTTGATGAAACGATTTTATTTAAGTTTATAAAGTTGCAAAATGGAATTAATCAAATGTAGGTGATGGATGAAGGAGTTCAAGAGATGTCATCCTCTCAAACCGAGGATTAATGCTGTATGAGTTTAGTGCATCTCTTTTAATAGACCTCTCAGAGGTGACTTTTGCACAGTGCTGTATGTGTAGCTGCCACACAAGTTCCAACTGTAATAGAGGGCAGTGTGCAGAACAGTGGTGTGATTGTTGGCACCAGACTGGTGTTCTTTTTTTTCTAGCCTTGCTGGTATGGTGATTTGCAGTCTGATTGCCAGCTGTGCTGTGAACAGAAACATGACAGTTGTTCGACTGCTTGCATAATAAATATGTCAAAAATATGAGGAAGCTTCAGCTGAACAGCTTGGTTTCATAATAGCAGTACTGATGTTAAGCAACTAAACATAAGCCTATAATTAGAATGCATATGACCAGTAGCTCTCTGATTCAGTCCTTTTCTGACACCCAGCAGATAAAACAGAAGTGACTTTATTCATTGAAAATATTAAATCCAGAGGAAAGATAAAGCAATAAGACGCAAGAGGGCATGAATCAATGTGAATAAATCACAGGAAAAAAGTGTTACGCCCAAACAAGAAACGGTTACAAACACACTATAATATAAAAACAAAGTTTGATTCATAAATGCCTTTATAATTAATGAACTGGTCTTCCATGACGTAAACTACTCTAAATGTGATCATCATCATCATCATGCAGACCTCTGAGGATGCAACATCATTCCTCAGTTTTTCTCTCCAAGTTTCTTTTTGTTTCCCTCATTTTCTGCCCATGGCACTTGTTTCCTCTCATTCCTCACCATACTCTTTGTCTCGTTTAATGATTCTGGCTTTCATTCTGTCTTTTTTTTTTTCCTTCCCCATGTCTTGCTTTCTTGCTCTTTGTGCCTCGTTTGCATCCTGTCTCTGTCATCCTGTTTTCCTCACTCTGTGCTCTCCCTCTTTTCCCTCTCTCTCTTTCTGTCTCTCTCCTACACACCCATGTCTTCTTTGTCATCCTGGTTGTCTTGCTGTTTCTTACCTAATTGAATTGCTGTAAAATATATCATGATGTCAACGTCACCTTGTAAAAAGCAGCAGCAGAGGCCATGGTTCTGTGTGTCACTTGTAAATGTGCTTAACTGTAACAGCATGTTCTCAGTGTGCCCAGTTTTAGCCCGGAGACCATGATTTTTTTTTCTCCGCACAAAGACTGAAATGATCTGACAATACAGTGTTATTAGGATATGCAAATATCAAACAGTTTTGCTGTCAAACTTCCACTTTCTGGTATCAGAAGCACTCAGATGGAGAGCCACCTTTCTATTGCACTTGAACGCTGTTGAATGCTCGGTTTGAAATCAGCGCCAGCGTCCGATGCATATGATTATTTTTTTGAGACAACAACGTTCTGTCCCCAAAGAATCCTGAAGATGGCTGAAAGCCATAACCCGTCTTCCTGCCCTTTCTCATTGTATGCAACAGCTCACTGTGTGCATGCAGCCGAATGGCAGCATTGTGGGCACGCTGCCTCCATCTGGCTACCCATATTGCCACTTAAGGGTTCTGTTTAGCTATCGTAGAAGAACATGCACACACTGCCTCTCATAGAGATCAGCAGCAAAGACCCCAGTAAGACGTTCTAATCCACTCGACACAGACTAAAGTCACATGCAAACATGAAGAGGATTGTGGGATTGAACTATCATTATGTAGCGTGTGAGTTGTTTTGGCCTTCTAAAGCCAAAAAACCTCCCGCCTTAGTTTTTTTTGGTCCGTGGTTAAGGATACTTTATTTCTGTAACTGTATACGTGTGCATGCATGTGTGTGTGTGTGTGTGTGTTCATGCACATTTGCGCACATTTCCTGTGCTGCTCTGAGAATAGTGACTTTATTAAAATACAATCCTGGGAATCCTGGTTTTACAGAATTTGATTGTAAACCGGCACATCTACTATATGGAAATAAGAAAGTTGCATATATAACATCCAAATCTTCAGACCATGGAGCAAAAAAGAAAACTCCGTATCGCTTTGCTGCTGCGGCAGTGGAATTACACTTTGTTACTTTTTCCTTCTTGGTTTGTCAAAAAACAGGGAACTTGCTGCTGAATGTCATTACCTGGCTGACGGGTTTTACTACTAGTGCAATGATGCGTTCACTTGCTATGACCAGGACGAATAAATCTCTCCAGGTAATATTTCGGTGAGGCGGAGATGTGCTGTCGTGCTGTACATTTAAAAAATAAAAGTGAATACAAAATAAATGAAATTATTGAAGGTGGCTACCCTAATGAAGCTAGGTTACTGCTGTCTGAGTCAGAATAGAAATTACCCAAGTAATATTAAGCCAATGCCTTTTATCCATTGTGTAGTGCACCACTGGTACAGTGGGATATTTGTCACAGTAATATTTTTAAATAGTGTTTTGAAAGGATTATATCAAGTCCATCATTGACCGGTGCCGATGTTTAGCCAGTCAGTACACTACTACTACTTTTATATAAAAAATAATATTTTTCTCTGTCCATTCTTACTGGGGGGTGGTGTTACTGAGTGGTCACTGGTCATACATTAACCTCAAAGTATAACATGGCTCAGCTCTAAGGCTACGATGTGGAGCAAAATGGTAATTGTGTCCAATAAAGTGCAGAGTGAGTGAAGATGGTATCAGCAGTGTAAAACACAATGTACACTTATTTGGACCAGTGCAACTATATGGTACAACTCATCAAATAAAAACAATGAGATGTAGCACTTATTAAAATCATGAAACAGTAATGCTTTGCTGCGAAGCACTGAAAAAGGGTTTGTTTGTAATGTTTTATTAATTCCACACAATGGATCTCTGATATGATTGGCAGTTATTTTTAGGGAAAGGCAACGCAGACGATAGTGATGGTGTAAAATACAAAAACATCACATTTCGTCAATAAACTGTGATGTTATAATACTTTCTTAACTAAATACATTATTGTGACTAAATGCAAAATCTCTGAACTAATAACACATAAATACGGGCCATAGGGTTTATGAGCAGGTTGATCAAGGTTACAATGTTAGGTTCTGTGTTTGTGATGGAAAAACCTTTTCAAATTAAATGACTGATAATGATCTCTACACATGGGGCAGATCAGCTCTATAAACCAGATTCAATTCCACAAAAAAATGTACATTTCATATATCGTTGGATTCTTTACAGCTATATAGTAATTTTGAACAAAAAATTTTGAACAAAGGTTTACCTGTTGGAATTCAAAAAAATCTTATGAGCAGTGATGGCAGGTGAATGGTTGTTGGTGCCAGACGAGCTGGTTTGTATATTCCTGTATCTACTAATATCCAGCGATGTTTATTCATGATGTTCAAGTGTTACTATGAATGAGCCGGTTCTGTTCAGGCTTTTTTAAAAGCTTGGATATTGAGTAGCACATGTTTAAGTGTTCAGTGAGGATAATTTACACTTATCTTTTAGTCTGTAACTCAAATGGGATTCTACCAATATGTAAACTTTTACTTTTGTGATTTTTCACATCCTTGATTGTACCTTTTCATCATGCTGTCTTGCAGTTGTAGGTTCTTCCTTCCTTCTCTCATTATTTTACCACAGCTGCTGATAAACTGCAGAACTGCAAACTTCTCATGCACAAGCATCTGTAGAAATCCAAACTGCTGTGCAAATATTATGCATTGGTTTGATTTCTTCATGCATTCTTTCTGTATATTGGGTTAATACTTTATTTTTAAACTTGTCTCGGTGGAGTCTGTGTTTTATTGTTAATGTAAGGTTAAAATTATAAAGCTTGTGTATCATCTGCAGGTGTGATGATGCTGCATGTTATTACATAACCCTTATTGTAGTAACTAAAACTGCTGCTCTGCCCTTTTATGTAAACTGTCAGCTGTTTTGTATACGCCTGTCAGTTTTACACAATGCTGAGATCTTTGTCAAAAATGTGTACGTTACTCAAGTTGTATCTGCCTTTAACTAAATGCTTTTCCTGAACATCGTCTTTATTCAGATCTCTGGTTCACTAATTATGCAGCACCATTATACTTTCTCCCCTGCCGTCCCCACCCTCACATTCCTCTCCTTTATTAAACAGCTTGCGTTCTCTTAAGACCTCGTTTTAAAATATTCACTTATTAAAAGATGTCTATTTTTAATTTTACTTTCTATAGCAATTATCTCTCACTTTCCAATCCAATTTCAGTAACACAAAGGCTGAGTTTTTTATTTTATATATATATATATATATATATATATATATATATATATATATATATATATATATATATGTGTGTGTGTATATGTATGTGTGTGTGTGTGTGTATGTGTATAAAAATCTGAATGAACCTGACACATGGTAAATAGAAGTAGTTGAAGCAGCTTTCAGTCTCCGATGCTGAAATGTAAATGGTTGGGAGTTGCATCTGTATCCAGGGGTTATATCCACCATTTATAAAAGAAAATGTATATAAAAATGAAATTTATGAAGTGCTTGAATAATGTTGGCTCTGTAGCACTCAATACTATCTAATTTAGATATTAACTTGTTTGGATTAAATTACAAATAAGCTTAGCCTTTAGATTTTAAATAGAGGTGTTTTGTTTTTGTTTTTTTTTTTTTTTTGTATTTTTACCATTGCATGGTTGTTGGTGCCATATTTCAAACCTGATTATTGGTTGGATATGCAAACTGCTGATCTGTGGAATTTGTACACAACCATATGCTGAGCTTACTTAGAATGACAAAATGTAAATAACCAGTAAGCCTTGTTCATGGAAAATTGCCTGAAAGGTTCGAGATAAAAAAAAGCTTTGGTGTTTATTAGAGTTTGCATGATTTTTGGAATTACAAGTACAGTATTATGATTTTGTGTTTGAGTCTTGCTTAGTTATCAGATCATTGATGATTTTAAAATGTCTATTTTTTTTGTTTAAACTTACAATTGAAAACGTGCAAGAAAAATAGACTCCACATGGTCATGTGACCATACCCTACACATGCATCGCCACCAACACAGATCCTGCTTGTTCATCTCTATGTTATGGGTTTAGATAATGAGCAGACAAGCAGGTTCTCACTGTCACACATGCATCTGTGGTATGATGGTGGCTGGTTGATGTAATTGTGCAAATTAAAGCAGAAATAATGAACATTAACATGTACATGCATCAATTTCCAGTAGTTTTTATTTAAGTTAAAGGTAAAGTGTATTAAAAGCAACACAACAAGAACGTTTGTGCTTCTAAATTAATGGACAGAAATATCTTCATGCATTTCAAATGCCCTTTCCAAAGAGTGGAGTTTTCTTAAAGAGGGGGAACCAACATAGAATAAGCCCCTGAGTGTGTAATGTAATATGTGTTTTAATAATTTTGTTTATATACATATTTATTAATAGTTTTTGGCATGGCATCAGTTTAACATTAAGTTGCATGAGATCAAAGTAAAAGAAATTTAAACCACATGTCATCTTTCATACCTATAGCTTATGTTGTTTTGTACATTCAATCTGAGATAACCTGCATTAATTCATGGCCGTGTACAGCACAGCCTGAATCATCTCGCTACGCCGCAGCACAACTCTACATGTAGAATGTGCACTGTTGAATATAAGCATTAAGAAAACGTCTTTTTGTGGTTGCTAGCAATGCCAAAGATGGACTGGATAATGATTTTTTTTTTTTGCTGGTGTGATTGGTTTGAACCATAGTTCTGTTGACGTCAATAACTTTGTGATAAAATCGAAAACTGTTTTATGTTAGATGTCACACCAGGTTGTGTGCTTCTTGTGAATTAGTCATGTTCTGGGACCTGTATGTTTTCACATGCTTTTAATCAGAATTTTTAGAAGTTACATATTGTAGTTTTAATATTATTTTTAAAATGATGTTGTAAGATTTTGACTGGTGGATTAAGATTTTTTGTAATACGACCTGTATCACAACGATGCTTCAGTTTCTTTTCTTTTTAGTACACTGTTTTTGTGAGCTTTGAGTTATTATAGCGTAATATTAGAAGAGCTGCTAAAATAAGAAGCCCTGTTGAGTATATTGTGATGTTTCTTCGTAATTCCACCTCAATAATTCTGAAATTTTATTGAGCAAGATCTGTATATAAATGTATGAAGGTGTTTTAGGATTTTAAAGCTAACCTTTTATTCCCTCTGCATTTCACAAATTTGAATAAAGGCATGTAATAGTGCTGTATTGTAACTGTGTGCTATATTTGGCTTCTGTCTGTTTGCAGCAGTCCACAATTAGAACACTTCCTGTTTCCTCAACCAGTGTCACCGTGCAGCCCACTAACACACACAAACACATACACGTCTCCTCCCATACGTTTATCTCTGATATGTCATTAGGCAGCATGCTGTGTGTTGTGTGACATGTTCAAACAAAGATCTCACACATCATGAAGAGTCTGAATTAAACTTGCAGTGGATGCTAATAAGACTTTATAACTGGCAGCAGTGTAACTTCTACTGACTCATAGTGAGGAACTGTTGATGCTGAGGAGGTGAAGTCAGTATGACCTCACAAACACTTCTTCAGTCACTTAGCATTTTAAGGTCAGAATAAATCAAAACCTTAATCTAATTTATAGAGACATATCTAAGTATTTTAATTTTGGTAAATGAATGTGTTTAGTGTTGTACTGTGTTTCTTTCTTTATAGAAGACTTTGCTCTGACCACAAGTTCATCAGCAGTATACAAATGTACACACACACACACACACACTTTTTTTTTTTTAACTACACAAAGGGTATAATTAACGTTTACATCTTCCTTCTAAATTTGGCTGCCCTTGATTATCAAAACCACTGAAACTGTGCTAGACTCCTGCTGTTGTAGCTCAACTGTCTTAAGGTTTGAGATTTAGATTTTATTCTTACCTCATAATCAAGGCCTTTCTATCTCAAACCTGCCACTCACTGTGTTTTTATTTAATTAATTGCTGGGAGAAATAAACGTGGCACGTTTTTTGTATTATATGTATCTTACTGTCATTATTTTCACCTGTTACCTACATTACACACACCCCAACCCTTTCCACAGTTTAAGTAGTACTTTTGGTGAAAATCGACAGCACTTTAATGGTTTATGGTTTGTATTTGTTGCAACCCATTTGAAACAAACCAACAACTTAGTACAAGTAATGCAAATCCTTTCAGTTTCTGCTCCCTCTACATCTCTCACTTTCTGCTTGACTTGTGTCTACCAGAATACTGTGTTATCACCTTAATGATCATGTAGCTATAATATCTCATTGATCATTAATAGGGTATTTAGTCATAGCAGTATGTTAGAAACTAAACTAAACTGCTTAATTAAAACATTTGTTCTTGTTTTTATGTTTCTTTCAGCTCTGATGCTACATGTTACTCTGTGACCACTAGCTGAGGAGACTTTGATCCCCTGACACTAGCAATGTCTGGGCCACAGGTGGGTTGCACACATTAAATGTATAGGAAGTACAGTTTTGATGCTTGATTAATGGTGCATGAAGCCTGCACACCTTTACTGCTAAAGGGGATCTGAAAGAGCCTCCAGATTGCTGTCATCTCTTTTGTCCCAATGTGCACACATTTACATAGCAATCACATGCCTCTTTAATACCAGTGTACCTCATGTATGACAGAAGGATAAAAGAACAAGGACACCTGCATATTATACAAGTTTTTATTGCATCAAATTCGTCAAAGTATTTCCCCAGTTGATTTGCAGCTACAGCGGCTTAATTTTCTCTATGTCTCTAAGACTTTTTTTTTCTACATTTTGAAAGTGTTTCTTCTATTTATCCAGTGGAGTGTTTATAAAATCAGATGCTAATGCTGAACTAAAGCTCCTGGCTCCTAATCATCGTTAATCCTAAAGATGCCCGAGGTCAAAGCTGTAGTCAAGTTTTTCCACAACAAAAAGCCCAACCCTGTTTATTAGAGTGCAGTCATGCTGGAATGGTGAAGGGTCTTTCCCAAAGTGTTCCCACTGTGTTGGAAGCATAAAGTTGTCCAAAAAACATAACTGTGTTTTTTTAATTGGTTTAAGTGTCTTTTTTATTGCTACACACAAGTCAGTGATCATTTAAAATAGTTCAAATACAAACTGTGTGTGTGTGTATATACATACAGTACAGTACTATCTTATGCATTTATCGCATTTTTTGTTTCGTGTTGCAGACGCCATGGCCACCGGGCACAGAGTGTGTGGCTAAGTACAACTTCCAGGGCACAACAGAACAGGATCTACCTTTTGCAAAAGGCGATGTTCTCTCCATCATTGGAGTCACTAAGGTGAATTAAAGCAGGTTAACCTGCCCTCAACGCCTCTGAATGAACAAAGAAGGCAATCAGCAATTAATAATATATATCATTTACATTTGCAGTAATAATCTGCAGTTTTCAATGATCCGTCAGTTTATACTGAGGTTTAAACTTTATTTGCTTCATTTCAACAAGTTTTGCTCTTTAGTTAACTTTAGTGTGGAGGTTCCAGCTGGTTCCAGTTTAGGAACAGGACGCTGTCAGCTTTCAGTAACTTTTTAGTTTCCTGTTTGGAAATGAACTTAACCTGAGTAATTTGCATAAGGAGAAAATGTTGTGATCGTTGTTAGAGAAAGGTTTATTTCCCTCGTGGTCCTGGCTGCTGTTTAAGGGTTTCCAGCCTCAGGTTTCTGTAAAGTTGGTGTACACAATATAAAAATACAAGCAACCTAAACAAGTATGCTGTAAATATGACAATGTTTTAAAAATGTAAGAGAATTAAAATGTTGGGTAGTGATTTGTTTAATCAGAATGTTTATATTTATGTCCCTGCAGGACCCAAACTGGTACAAAGCGAAGAACTCGGTGGGTAAAGAAGGGACCATCCCAGCAAACTACGTGCAAAAAAGAGAGGGAGTAAAATCCGGAGGCAAACTCAGCTTAATGCCGTAAGAACAGACATATTCTCTCCCTCACCACCTCGTTTTGTCTCTTTCTCTCGCTCCTGTCATCTCTTCCTCATTCCTTTTTTCACTTTCATTTTCTTTTTTTTCTCGTATAATTTTGTCACTTTTTTTATTCATCTCATTTTATCTTCTTTTTTAAAATATTTTTCTTTTCATTTCTTTCTTATTATCCCATCGTCTTACAATCAATCTTTATCCTATTACATCTCTCTAGCTCTTGCTCTCTCTCCTCTCTAGGTCTCCACTCTCCTGCTCCCCTCTCTCCAGTTCCTGTTCTCATTATTCTCTCTCCATACACTCGCCCTCTCGCTCATTCCTATTTGCACTATTAATTTATTTCATCCATTCTATTCTTCTATTTGTCTCAATTTTTGCTCTTTTGCTGTGTTCCTGTTACCGCTTTCTATTTCTGCCTCTGCACTTTCTCACTTTACCTCCTCAGCCTCTCTCTCTTTCTCTCTCTCTCTCTCTCTCTCTCTCTCTCTCTCTCTCTCTCTCTCTCTCTCTCTCCTCTCAATGTTCTTTTCTTCTGTCTCTCATCTCTTCTGTATAGAGCTACCCTTTTTTGCTCCTAATGAGCTTAATCAGAACAGAAAATCATCTGCAAATGGCAAAGTGTGATTCATTTTCTAATCTATGTCGACTGAAAGGTCGTCTAATCAGGGAAAGTCTTTTCCCGTGGGGCTCGGATGATGTCTTCTCATTAATGCAGTGCTCTAAAGAGTGTGTTCTATTTATTTTTATTCTCTTTCCAACGTTCTCACCCTCATGGTCCTTTTTTCTTTTTTTTTTTTTTTTTACCCGCACTTTGCTCCCCTGTGAATTTGATTTGAATCGGTGTGAGTGATGGCAAGTGTGCATCAAAAGGATGGGGAGAAAATATGCAAATGCTTTCTGCACACAATGCAGACGTCTCACAGCTTTCATATTATTTCTGTCCAGTTTAATTCAAAGGTGCCTGAATAGATTAATGGTCAGTTACCTTAACATTTTCTATTTTACTGTTCATGATGTTCACCCCCATCCCAAAATTAATGCTTAAATAAAATGTAAACAAAGTATGTAATGTGATGGCTATATATTCAGTGTGTGTGTATGTTCATGTTTGTGTGTGTGTGTGTGTGTGTGTGTGTATATGTATGTATATATGTATGTATATATATATATATATATATATATATATATATATATATATATATATATATATATATATATATATATATATATTATACAGTACCAGTCAAACCTTTATACACACCTCCTTCTTGCTCCATTTTCTCCATTCCATCCACTAACTGGACTTTGTAGTTTTATAATTACAGACTTTAGTCCTTTCTGTTTCTGTTAGTCCCCTGTTGGTTCTCTGTGCTCTATTGGTCAGGTGGGTGGTGGATTGTTTATTGTCAGTTCTGCAGTGACACTGATGTGGTGAGGGGGTTTTAGTGCAGCAGTGCTGCTGTAGTTTCATTTAAACACATCAGTGACACTGCTGGGATACGAATAATGCACCAACCAAATAATCCCTGCTCTGTGGTGCTACTATTGGGGTCCTGACCATTAGAGAACATTATTTATTGTAGTCCACAAACAGATGAACTACAGACTGGAATTGTAGAACTACAAAGTTCATCTTTACAGGAAGTGGAACTGAGAACATGGACTATAAGTGGAGCAAAAAGAGGACGTGTCCAAACCTTTAACTGGTACTTCATGCGTGCATGTTTACATGCCCCCTTTAACGCACTATATAACAGTAACATTATTAACTTTGTTACATTACTGCATGGGTTTGCCTCGTTCTCGTCTGCCTGAGGATTTTATGTGATTTTTTTCAAACTAACCGCACTGATTCAATCAACTTGATCCTGCAGTAAGCAGCTTTCCACAGAGCAGCCAGTGTCTGAGCAGCTTCCCTGAGAGAGCTGACCACGGTCCACACAACACTGGGGCTTTAATTACCTTACACTCGACCACATGTAACTAAAAAGGGGTCATTCAGCCCACTGCGTTGTAAGCAGTTTAATCTGCTGCTGACTCTCTGTTTCTGCCACATTCAGTCTGTCATTCATTCATTCAGTCAGTCATTGCATTTTTCCCCATTTCACATCCTGCTTTTTTTTACTAATTAATTTTGTCTTTAATCAATCAGCTTTATGGGCATTTTTTAAATATAAGTATTTTAATATGTTCCTAAAAGCATTTATTTTTTCATTCCGTAAAATTATGATTATGTCAAGAATCAATTAAAGTCTGATGTACTTCCTTTAAAACCTTTTGAAATTTAAATCTTTTTAGCTGAAGTATCCATTGTCTGAGGAATTATATTGTATATAAAAATGCAAATATTCAGTAATATAGTTACTGAATACAGTTGAAATACATTTGAGTTAATATGAATTTAAAGCACATATTTGTCTCAACTACTGTCAGTTTATCCAAAGATTTTCACCAGTTCAACACTGATCCTCCTACACAAGTGAGACTTTTGACACTTAGTGTAATGTCAACACCGCAGTGTCTTCTGAAACTGAGTGCAATTCAGACAATTAGAAAATGAAAACAAGAAAAACTGGGATATAAAATACAATTGAATATAGTAGGCCTATTTATGATTTTTGTGTCTTTATTACACCTATAAATTTTATAAATTGTGAACATGACCTCTTATTCTTGTCTTAACTTAAGTCTTATATAAAAAAATATTTTTGCTTTATTATTTTAGTAATATAGCTCCACTAATCTATGTTTACAGGTGCAATGCATCGATATATATCACAGTATTACTAATGACAAGAGAGTGAAATCCACAGACTCACTACTAGATACATTTACCAGGTTAAAATATATTAACCAGATACAAAACCGGTTGAAAGCC
The DNA here is from genome assembly GCA_019802505.1 of Corydoras sp. C115. NCBI lineage: Eukaryota > Metazoa > Chordata > Actinopteri > Siluriformes > Callichthyidae > Corydoras > Corydoras sp. C115. The sequence goes on along the minus strand of JAFMOC010000019.1, from coordinate 2,177,975 downwards.
ATGTCAAAAAATGTATGTTTTCAGAATTTAACCCTGATTAAGCCTCAGACTCTATATTATTAATTTCAAGATTAATTTAGTCCCAACAGATCAGCGTCTGTCCATTAAGCCTAAGATACTTGGAAATAAAACCCAATTCTCGTCTTTTTAGATGGTTCCATGGGAAGATTACAAGGGACCAGGCTGAGCGGTTGCTCTACCCTCCAGAGACAGGGCTTTTCTTGGTGCGTGAAAGTACCAACTACCCTGGTGACTACACACTGTGTGTGAGCTGTGAGGGTAAAGTGGAGCACTATCGCATCATCTACCACAACGGCAAGCTGACCATCGATGAGGAGGAGTTCTTTGAAAACCTCATGCAGTTGGTGGAGGTAAGCAGCAAAAATGTCATGTGACTAAGAAGGTTATTTCATATGAGGAAGGAGGTGGAGGTTCGTATAGCCATTTAGAATTTGCATTATATCAAAACTAGGAGTTAAACACAGGAGCAATACAGATATATAAAAAAAGTCTTGTCTATAAATAAATATCTATGAAATTTTAGGGATTGCAACCACCCCAGGGAAAGGCTGGAAACTGTCAGACTTCATTAAATTTTTTTTTGTGTAGGAAACTTGTTGATTTATTTACATTAATGTAACTACAGTTAAATAAAACATGCTTTAGACACTGTAGGTTTTTTGGAGCGCACTAAGCATTTTATGAGGAACTCTAGTAAAATTAGGTAGGGCCTTATTTTTACTTCAGTCTTTACTTATAGCTTTATAGTTTATTGTGTTGCGCATTCTGAATCTCTGCTTACCACAAAGGAACCCAATGGTTATCTTGGTTATCTGCCACTTCTAAACCACTTTGTGATTTCTGTTGACCTTTATCATCAGCGAAGTGTTTCCAAGCATAACCCTGCCACTCACTGAACGTTCTGTTCTTTATCACACAGTCCTCATTAAACTAGAGTATGCTGGACCTGCTATTTCCAGGTCATCACCAGGTGGTCATCAATACCAATAATCATGCCACAGTAAAAATCACTGAAATCTGTTTTTTCATTCAGAACCAAATTATATCTGTGTTTCATGATGATGATTAATTAATTTCAATTACTGGATGAGCTCTGTCCTGACATTTACAATGAAATGTTTTTTTTTTATCGATATATTATATGGGCTTGTTGTATATATTTGTTAAGACGTTTACTCTTTACACCTAAAGGATTTTATACGATCATTCATCTTTAACTTCAGCCAAATTTTTACAAATGTGTATTCCATAGTTTTTCCTTTCTTTTATTTGGATTTGTTACCTGACTCTAACCTGTCAGGCTGATATGGACAATGTACACTTCTTAGCATGCATGTTGTTGTTCTTGCCTTAGGAAGCTTGGGTGGAATGTGTTTGCTCACAGTGATGAGCATGTAGCAGCATGTACCATTTAGACATGCAGCACTTTTCCTCAACTGCCATCTCCAGAGAGCAACAAACAGCCATTATAACTCAATGATTCAGGGAAAGTGAGTCTGTTGAACACAAGATGACAACTTTGCACTACTGTATTGTACAAGTGTCAAAACATTAAGCTTTATTTGTCTTTGCAGCATTATTTCATTACCAAATTAAGATAAAAATGGTGTAACTTGGTGATTTCTGTGAATTCCATAAAATTTATAATGATGATGATAATAATGGTGATGATGATGATGATGATGATAATAATAATAATAACCTGACCTGTTTTGTTGTTTTCATTTTGAGCTGGCAGTCAGGTTTAAAGTGCAGATGAGCTTTTGTGTTTAGTTGGACCAGGAAGTTATTGTTAGAGGAACTGTATCATTAAGCAATAAAACTGAACATAAATGATGCTGAATAATTAACTACTGAATTCTTGACATATCGTGAATGAAAATGAGCGTTTGGATGACTCTGTATGTGTATTTTCAGCATTATACCAAAGATGCTGATGGTCTGTGTACTAGTCTCATCAAGCCAAAGCTCATGGAGGGGACCGTAGCAGCACAGGACGAGTTCTCTAGGAGTAAGTGCCTTTAATCAGTTTTCATCAGTCATTCATGAATATATATTATACTGTATATATTTAACTGTGATTTTGTATATCATTTATCGATTGTTTTCCCTGATACTTGATTCTTCCTGCAGTACCTGGCTAATAATCCTACTCCTGTCAGGAAGTGCTTTCAGCCTTGCTTCCAATAGAGTTCTCTTTAGATCCCTTTAGTTTAAAATGTTGTTCTCGACCACAAACCATTTTCTTACGTGACTTCCTTCTTCTAACTTGAACTAGTTATCACATCACTTACATTCTGTAGACACCTTTAAGAGTGACTCATTCTCATCTAAACTAATATACCCATATCCAGCATAATAACAAAGTATTAGATGATGTAGCAGTTCCACTCAGGAAAACAAGTGACCAAATGACACATAAATCATGGTTCCACAAAATGTGATTCTCTGCGGTCATTTGCTGTATCCTATTGCAGTGCTTTATAAATACTATGACTCAACTAACCTTCAGCAGCAATCAGAAGCCATGCTCCCCTGCTGGAATTCATTGAAAATTTTAATAATTTAGAGCTATGAAGCAAAGAAAGCTTTTTTTTTTTTTTTTTGTTATACCTTTGGTAAAATTAGGAATAATTATTCCAGTTTCCAGTTCTGTTAAACCAGTGCTGTGGGCTGTTGTTTAACACACGTGTTCTAATCGTTGCTCTTAACCCTGCTGTTTCTCTGATATCTGCAGGCGGCTGGGCTTTAAACAGAAAAGACCTCAAGCTTCTTCAGTCCATCGGCAAAGGAGAGTTCGGAGGTAGGCGTCTCACATTACCTCTGTGTACACTTCTATGATTGCCCCTCCTTTATTTCAGCACTGGTCCTGATGTAATGTAAATATGTTTTTCAGATGTAATGGTAGGGGATTATAGGGGAACTCCGGTGGCAGTAAAGTGTATTAAGCATGA
>JAFMOC010000019.1:2057500-2167500 GCA_019802505.1 Corydoras sp. C115 | reverse complement strand
TTCTCCAGTGGTTTCCAAAAACATTTTATTTTCCTTATGCTCAGAAATTTTCTAATTTTTATTTATTTATTTTTAATTTTTTCGGGGGTGTCAATTATTTTTTAACACCTCTAGATTTTTACATACCACTCGATACACACTCACCAATATTTATATTTATAGGTACACGTACTTATTTCTACACACATTGTCCAATTTATTACATTCACGTATGTTTCAGAATTTAGTCCAATTTCTTTTCTTTATATTGTACAGGTCCCATTCTCTCAGTTTTCAGCAAGGAACCATACAGGACTACAGAGCAGATACATTGATGACATGGTGATGTGTTGGTGTGTGTTTCACTGGATCAGACATAACAGTACCTTATAATATGACTGATAAGTGTGTACTACTTTTACTTTTTTATGGATTACAATGTTAAATATTTTTTAGATCTGATAGATGTGCCAAAAGATAATAAGCTTCTAATCCAGCAATCTAAAAGTCATCAGTATAGAGTATTAACATTTACTAGTTCATTTTACTGTTGCAGTTATTATAACATACAACCTGCCACTCCGTGTAAGACCTGATTTATTTAGTGTGGTAAATTATCAAGCTTGAACAATCAGCTCAGCCGTGGAAGCTGTTTTACTAAAGACAACATGAAAGATCAACATTGAGCTAATTATGGGTCTAACAGAATTTTGCCTGAAGTTTATTAGCTCTGTGTAAATGAGTGGAAATGACAAAATACCAGACTGACACTGAGTCATAGTTTGGGCTTTTTAACAAGATCATATTCATCGCAGTACATTTGTATTGTATAATGTTAAATGCATTAGAAGAATAATATCTCATTACACATTGTCAGTGATGGAGCCTTGTCAGTAATTGTCATATAAATGCTTGTTCATCTAATGTGTAGGTGTCCAAATAATATTGATCATATAATAGAGTATTCTGTAATGTTATAAACCACTGTGATATTACAACTAAATACTAAAAAGCAAACAATTATTACAGCTCTATTTGTACCTTTTAGCAGATTAGTCTGCAGTATGTCACACAGTCTGCCAGATAACTTTTTATATAGATAATTTATTTATTCAGATAAGATAAAGCAAAGAAATCCCAGACAAGGATAAGAACATTACTGCCGGTGAACTTATTGAATTTCTTGGTTATTTTTGTACCCTGTTATCAAATACAGTTTACACTGTGAAATAAGAAGCATTGCTTTATTTAAATAAAGTATAATCCCTTGGTATGAACTGGATAAGCCTCAAGGGATGAGAAATATTTTAATACACACCAAAGACTGTGCAAGTGGGGAAATGGTAAAAAGCTAAATAAAATAACAATAACAATAATAATAATAATAATAATAATAATAATAATAATAATAATAATAGGGCGGCACGGTGGCTTAGTGGTTAGCACATTCACCTCTCAGCTCTTGGGATTCCCGGTTCGAATCCTCATCTGGGTGGGTTTCCTCCCACTGTCCAAATAATAATTAATACTTTACAGAATCTTATATATTTTGTTATTTGTCCTGAAATGGTTGGCGCCATAGTGCAGTGATTTACACTGTCCTCTCACAGGTCCTGGATGTGATTTATGGACGAAGGACAATGATGTTTGCATGTTCTCCTCATGGCTGAATGGTTTTCCTGTGGGAGCCCCAGAGTCCCAAAACATGCTAGTAAGTGAATTAAAGTTAACTCTTAGATGTAAATGTTTATGTGAATGTGTGTCTTTGTGTTCTTCCTGCGACAGGCTGGCGGACTGATGTGGAGTGGTACTTTAGCTTTTGCATAAGATCGATTCCAGCAACTCTGATTAGGATTAACAAATTATAAATACATTTTAATAAACGCTTACAGATCAGGGGCAGTTTATAAAAAATATGTGTAATCCTGTGCTGTAAGAATCAAAAGGTGCCAGTTGAGGTGGTTCAGGCATCTGGTAAGGATGCTTCCTGGGCGCCTCCACAGGGAGTCTAGGTGGGAGGAGGCCCTGGGGATGACCCAGGACACAGTAGAGGAATTATATCTCCCAGCTGGTCTAGGAATGTCTCAGGGTTCCCTAAGTTGAGCTGGTTGAGGTGGATGGGGAGAGGGAGGTCTGGGTCTCTACTTGGGTGCCCAAGTGACACAAACCCCAGACAAGCGGAAGATGGATGGATTGACCTGGATGATGGATGTTTCATGTAGCAGTAGTCAGATCATTACATTTCATATGTGATTTCTGAGATCATGACTTTGGCCTGATTGTTAGCACCAGACATGCTGGCTTAAGTGTTTCTTTGACTTCTAATCTTTTGAGATTTTCACACGAGAACAATATCTGACTATTTTAGTGCAATAAGGAAAAAAGAAAGCCTTGATTCTGCACTTTGTGATGAGTAAAAATAACATACTGGTTCAAGCTCATTAGCATAATAATTGCCTAAATGTAACTTAGTTTCACTTTTGCTAAAAGTCTCAGTTATAAATCTTATTTAAAGTAAGTAGACAGTGTAGGCAGCTCATATGGCTTAAATCCAGGTTTTATGTGTCAGCGTGCACAGACGAATGAGGAGTGTTTGTATAAGAGATGTATTGTCTGGGTTTCACACTGGTGTCGAGGACCTCGAGGTCCCTCAGTTAGCTTCGAAAGAAATCACTGTTGGCATATTGTGTGACCCCCAAGGCTGGCGCTGAGCAGGAGAGGAAAGATGGGTCAGCAGAGTGAAATGTCACTAAGGAAAATGCAAATTGTGTCTGACAACTGGTGCAGAAAGCATGTTCTCCCTGACTCCAGGACCCCTGATATTTCACAAAGTCAAACGGAACATGGCAGCCACCGCCACAGGGGCAGTTTTGATTAGATTGTTTAGAGAGGTCTGAAAAAAACACAGACGCAAAGCACAATGCCTTGCTGTTACCGGATGGTCTCCCAACATGGGGTTGCTGATTTTGTCTGAGCTGGATTGGCTCCCTCGTTTGTGGTTCACACAACACCGACCGCCTTGACTGTGAACTGAGAACTGGCCATCCGAGGTCACACAGAGGATCTGTGCCAGCAGCCAAGCAGCTCATGGACTGACTTTGCACAAAGACAAACATGGTAATGACCTTTCCACTTTTACTTACTTTTTATAGCAAATATGCATCATAGCCTTTATGTAATTGTCGTTCATTTTTAAATGTCAAATCAAACTGTATGGACAAAGTGCAAATGACTTTAGGTCAGGTAACTGGAGAAGATTCTAAAATATCATTGATCTTTGGTTTCAAGTGGCTGTAAGCCTTTTTATAACTGATTGCACTAGCAGTTTATGTTGTAGCTTTATCTAAATTTGACTGTAAATGGGCAAAAGGTTTGAGTGTATAAACAACTTAAAATTATACTTCTGCATCAAATTACAAAGATTTAAATAAGACTTTAGTTATGTGTATATACATCTAAGTGGCATCTCAGTGGCCATGGAGTTGTGCCATCAGTCTAAAGGTTTGGGCTTCAAAATGCCTAAAAAGTTGCCAATTTCAGCCCTTGACCAAAGTTCTGCTAATCAATGGTGCTGAATCGTATTAACAGGCAAACTGAACCAGAACACACAACCAGACTGTGCACAGAACATTAAATACTTTTGTTCCTTGTTGTATCTGCAGTCTCAATTGGTCGAGCACTGGTTATAGGTTAATATGAATCTCATATCTAGATTTACAATCATTGTTGGGCTCTGTTGGTGCACAGGGAGTCAGGAATCAGTTTATAAAATTGATTTTCAACCTTAAGTTGACTGAAAAGATTAATGTAATAACTTTTTCCAGTGGATGGAAATGTATCATTATACCATGTAGTCCAAAAAAAGGTCACCATTTGGTCTTTTGAATGTGTGGGTTGTAACTGGTCAATGGCTCATTAATGGTTAAAAGTCAGCTGACTTATTTAGTAAATTATTTTATTTTTCCCTGATATTTCAAGATGACAGCACTATGATTTAAATTGTAAAACAGTGATTCAGGACACATGAGGAATCGCTGAATCATCACATGGTCACCATAGACTATTGACCTTCAGTATTTGTAGCTGGAAAAGAATGCTATAAATAATCTACCTAAAAATTGATGTGTTAAAAAAAATCCTGAGATTCCTAGTGAGAAGGTTAAAGTAAGAGTATGTCCATATATTTTCATTTATATTTGTGTAGTCTTTCAAAGTAATAATGCACAAATTACAAATTAAATAAAATCTTTTTTATTATAGATAGATAGATAGATAGATGGATAGATAGATAGATAGATACGGTTAATGAGCATCTGCAAGGTCAAGTGTTCTATGAATACAGACAAAGAGACGGGTCAGTTTACAGTAGATGACCATGAACAGAACAGAGCATTCATTTTTTATAAATAAGATGTAAATCTAACCGACTCTTTATGGTGAGCAAGGACGGTTCACAAGCATTATATAATCCAGTGACACTCAAGTAAACAAATGAGTGGGGCAAATCATCCCAATACATCTACTGCCTAATGCAAAGCGTATCTAATGCTATTGCGCTTTAGAGGAAAAGCATGGATGAGAAACGGAGCTCAAGGGCATGGTAAAGGAAGAAAAAACAACTCCAGGCAAAATTACTGCCACATCAACAACTCTAGCCTTAATGAAACTGTGGAAAGCAGGGCAGACTGGCTCGCACTCGAGCAGAAAATAGACACACAAATAAGTGATTAGACCAAATAAGTGGCCTTGTCCTGTTAAAAAAAAATTACTGAGTGCTTAAACACACAGACATGACCAAAGTCAATTAAAACAATCCCACCCAGAAACCCCCAGGGTCCCCATTAGAGGGCTTCTCCGCTGTGTGTTGGAAGGGCTTAAAGAGCTTAAACAGGACATTTATTACCAATAACAATATAGCCCTCCGTTTTGTGTTCGTCTTTTCAGCATCGGGGTGATGCTCAGGGCTGACGCCCATGTCGGAAATGCTAATTCGGCTGCCTGCATGCGCATGGTAATTGCGGAGGCATCAGCTGAAACGCCGGCTTATTTTTAGGGTGAGTTGTGTGTGTAGAGAGTGGGAGGGAAGAGGCACGTCTGTCTGACACACAGGGGAGAGTGGTGGGGTGGGTGGGTGAGTGAGTGAGTGAGTTTGTGTGTTGGTAAGAGATCTGTGAGCGAGGCAAACCAACCTGAGGCAGCAAAACATCACAATGACACAGTTCTTGGATTTCATAGATTGGATAAGTGTGACTTGTTCTTGTGTAGGGATTTTTTTAAAGGATGTGCTAAAAATGTGATGGTTTCAGGAGAAATGGTCATAAGTATATGAGTTTAAGAGGTTTTTAGTAATAAAAAGGTTGAGTTACTGTTTGCAACTTGAACTGATTTTTATTTATATATGAGGTTGAATCCATCTCTGCCTCTGATTGGTGGAGAGACTTCATTCACATTATTAGAAAGCATCAGTCAGATATCATTAAACTTTCAGGTTTTGTGCATTTTAAATGTAGTCAGTCTCAATGTCATGCAGAGTTGATACTGAGGAAGTGTAACAGGAGCCACTCAGGGCTGTAAAAAGATGACACAGCATTATTCCCCTGCTCGTCAGGTGCTTTAATAAAGTACCACCCAAAACATGCTAAATGAAAAGAGATTTAAAAAAAAAATAAATAACGCCACAAAAGAGATCAACTTCATGCTTCTTCATTCATTGCACTCAATAAAAATTATAAATCATTATAATCAGAAAGTTTGTCTGAGGATTTCATTCTGCTGTACTGAACTTCACTGGATTACATTTGAGGGAAATCTGCCAAACACTCCATGAGATTATCAGCATCGGTTCACACCTTCAGCGTCATAAGTGAAGTGTACAACCATGTAACAAGCTGATGCTAAACTCCCAGATTTCATTTTGACTCATTTTTTGACACGAGTCACGAGCCATGAGATCCTCCAGCAGCTCAAAGCTGATTAGAAGCCGCGGCTCAAGTTAATGAAGATTTTGGTGTTTGTCAGGATTATACTCTCATAAATGTAAAACATTAATGAGTCTGTATTTTATAGAAGACCTTAAATATATATTCATAGATATATATTTATAGATATAACTATCTTTCAACTGATGATTTATTTTTTATTATTATATGATCCGTGTATATTAGTTGTGCAGGAATCAGCTGTGTCTTGATTTGACCTGAGTTGGATAGAATCCCTGCCCACTCCCCCCTCAGCCCTGGATTTTGTCAATAAAACTTCACCCCACATATGAAGATTTCCTTGGGGTATGGTATAATTTAACTTAATGAGCTTGGGGTTTAATTTCAAGAAGATTGCTATAAAATGGCATTAATTATAGGATATTAAAATGTGTTTTGTACATGTTATGTATGAGGGAATTCTTGGATATAATATGCTGACGATGACTAATTTATACAGTTCTTTTGTTTCTCAAATGTTACATTAAAAATTAAGTTATATATTCTGTTACTCTTTTCACAGGTGTGTAGAGAATCTTCCTCTAACCTACTAAAAGAAATGTTTAAAGGACGTTAACTCTGATGGTGAGTGGCTGAAATGTAATCGTTCTCAAAAATCGATCTTTTTATTACTGATGCAGAAGCATATATATATATATATATATATATATATATATATATATATATATATATATATATATATATATATATATATATATATATATATATATATCGCATACGTCACTAAGTATTAAACAGGTAGTGTAATTCTTATGATTGTCTTTGCTCTTTATTTAATTATTTATTCATTCAATATCTTTTTCTAAATCCTACATTAGGGTCACGCAATGTTTGTACAGATAAATTTGTAAGCATAAATGCTAGTTCTGTACCTGAGATCGGGTGGATTACAAGACGATGTTGATGTGTTTAGACCTGTATGTAACTAATTCATGTAATTATCTTCATAACTGGATGCGTCTTGCACCATTCAAGATTATATCTCTGAGTTTCACCATCTAGACCGTGTTGTCTCATGTTTGCTCCAGCGAGGCATGAGTTTATGTTAACTGGGGCAGGAGAGGACACAGCTCAGGAACATTGGAATGGACATCAAGGTTGCCACTAGACATTGCTGGATAGAGCAAAGTGCATAAACCAGACATCAAGAGAAACGGGAAAAGGCATGCAGATCATCCTGGATTCAACAGAACACACATTCCGGGTTCCTAAACATCCCTTAAAATAAAATGTTAGGTCTTTTTTCATAAATGTATTTGTAATTGTAGTCAGGTTTAATTCTCCTAGTAATCTACAGTTAAATGTATAGTTTTTATAGGTTTATTTTGGTAAATGTCACTAATACATCCATCCGTACAATGATTTCAGGAAGCAAGTGGAGTGATGTACTGGAGTGCTTTATTGTTCTACTATGCAGCGAGGCAGATGATTTGGGGTTATGTTGTAGCAAAAGCACAGACAACACTGGTGAAACAAATTCTGTAAACAATACACTGTCTTAAAAAAATTAAATGTGAAAAGATTATAAGCTTTTACAACAAGATAATGATCCTTAACACCCCAAAAAGAATTGTCTCCAAACACAAATATCCAAAATCTAAACTAGGCCTCTTAACAGTGGCACATACAAGACAGCCTGATAATCACACTGAAGCTTTATTAAAGAAACACTGGGCAACAATATAACAAAAGATGACCTTAAATTGCCCTATTTCTATTTCTAAATCTAGATAATGAGCTGCAGTTTAAAAAGTACAGACCAAGGCTTCCAAATAGTTATTTCTTTTTGTTATTTTAAAACAATAAAAAAAAAAAAAAACATTTTCCTGCTTAAATGTTAAATAAATTGAGCATTGTCTTGTCTTTGTGGAAATCTGCTCACTAAAGTAAATGGAATTTGAAGCTGGGGTACCTAAACTTTTGCATTCCTCTGGATGATTATTGAAGGGATGAATACTTAAAATTTGTAAGAGGATTCAAGAGTATCAACAGCATGTACTGAGACTGCAGAGGTTTTTAAAATGTTTTACATAAATTTTAAAATCTCGCCAGACTTCAGTTACTAAGTCAGACTAGGGTAAAAGCCTCTTGGCTAAACAGCCTCTCTTACATAACGTGTCTTTGTTAGAGGCGCGCCACAATTGTAAGCGTCCTCATGAGTAAGAGTCAAACACGACCTAGGACAGATTGCTGTAAGCCCAGTTCCAGAACAGGAGAGGAAAAGGTTCAAAGTAAAAGCATTAATTAAGACAAACAAGCTTTTAAGTACAGAGGGAGGTTCAAGTTAAATATGCTGCCGAGCTGACAGACGCGTCTTAGGGTTGGTGAGTCATCCGTTTAGTGTCAATCCGTTGCGTAGTGAAAGCAGCAGTACGGCATCATAGCGGATGGGAGGGTAATGTTTTCTTTTTCTGTCAAGCCCACAGTACACGCAGACAGAGTTGATGATCTCATTGTGCTCTTGGATGTATTTAAGAGACTATACATGTCTAAATAAGTTACAGTGTGGAGATGAATACAAAATAATGGTATATATTATTTAGTTTGTAAGTTGACTGCCAGCTACCCATGCACTTTTAAAATAATAATAAAACACAATACCCTTTAATGTCACTTACTAAAAATGGATGTATTACTTCAATAGTTGAGTAAAAAAAATTAGTTTTTAATAAAAAACTAATGGAATTTGAGATTTCATAACTTCACTTATAGATCTGTGATCTCCAGTGGGTTCCTGCTGTAACAGCTCCACTCACCAGCTACTTTATGAGGGATATCTTTTAATTTTAGTGACTTTTGCTTCTCTTTCATTGCCAAATGTATTAGTTCTGTTAACTATACAGATGGACTTTATAGTTTTGCAATTACAGACTGCAGTCCATTTGTTTCTTTACATACTTTGTCAGTTCCCTTGAAACATCCTCCAGTCATTGATCAGTGCTCACAGGATGCTGTCTACAGGATGCAAGTGATTAATTGGTGGATTGTTCTCAATCCAGCAGTGTCCGAGTGGATGTGTCACAGTGATTGGACACTCCAGCTGTACTGTTGTGTCTAATTCAGTTGTACCAGCACTATGCACAGTAACACACCACCTCCATCATGTCCGCATGAATGCTGACAGTTGTCCAGCACCCAAATTATACCCGCACTATGATCATAATCTGATGGTCCTGACTATTAGGGAACAGAGTAAAGGACGCTAACAAAGTGTGCAGAGAAACATATGGACTACAAGCTGTAATTGTAGAACTATGATGTACATCTTGACGATAAGTGGAACTGATTAAATAGACAAGTGTAGAAACAATGTTCAGCTAATAACATGATTATAATACATGTGTTTATTCAAAGAAAACTCATTTTATTTTTCACCTTTCAGTCTTCCATGTTTTACAAATTCAAGTCTACATTATGCATGTAAGATCTGCTTCATCAGATCATAATCTCTGTACTTTTGAAGATGAAGGCAGAAATGGAGCAGGCGTGTGACACTAGTCACGTGTCTGGAAGGAACTTGGTCGTGACCCCTTTTGCCCAACACTAACACCTACAGGCAGCCTGTCACATAAATCCATGTGTATGTCCGCCTGACTGGACTGCCTCCCTCCTGCCTTTAGTGCCTGGCCATGACAGGAGCTCCTTCATCACTGGCTTTCTCTGCGTCACTGATTCAGATGATGATCCGTCATGCTCACAGGAGGAGGGCAGGTACAAATTAAACAAACATCCTGGATACCTCTAAGCTAATATCCTAACAAGAAAGAAAGTGAAGCGTAGTGAATATAGAAGAAGATGAGAGGAGATTTCACAATAACGTTGTTTCATGTAGATTCTCAGTACACTACTATTTGCATCTTACTACACTACTGAATACTATTAACATGCATTTTGTACTTCTGTAGCTAGTGATCTATAATCTAAATGCCTTTAGTGTTTATGATTCATCCACCATCTAAACATAAAAAGACATGTATCCAGGTGGGACTGATGGCACTGTACACAACATCCAGTCTGTCGTACATGTTCGAGTTCACACTTATGCACATTCCATATCTTTCTGAAAATGTCAGATGAACAGGATGTGTGCAAATCTGTTAGTCTGTTAGGATGCATCCACTCAGACCAAGCCATCTCTCTCTTGCTTTCACACTGAATAGGTTATTACAGTCAGTGTTGAGAGGCAGAAAGACACATGCAGATATTTGGGAATGTCTTTTTGACATCTGATCTTGTTTAATTTTTTGACCATGAACCGTGGACACCTGCATTTCATTTCAAAACTATGCTAATAATTACACTTTCATTCATTCATTCATTATCTCCCGCTTTATCCTCTATTAGGGTTGCGGTTGGGGTCCCCATGCCCATCCAGGGGAGAACGTCTCAGGCGCTGGGCAGATAGACCCAGGACAGGGCGCCAATCTGTCGCTGGGCACACACTCACTCGCACAGACACACTCTATATGGGGCAATTTTTGAGAATTCAATTGACTTGATCCATGTTTTTGGACTGTGGGAGGAAACCGGAGAACCCGGAGGAAACCCACACAGACACGGGGAGAACATGGAAACTCCACCCAGATGAGGATTCGAACCGGGAATCCCTAGCGCTGAGAGGCGAACGTGCTAAACCACTAAGCCACCGTGCCGCCTAATAATTACAATGTTTCTTCAAATAGATTCCAAAAGGACTACAGGTATTTGATTACATTCACCTACAGAAGTATTAATGATGTCAGACAGTAGGACGCTGTACATTTGATTTCATTATAACAATTAGAGTCAATTAATTAATGAGTGTCAAATTTTATTGCTTCTCTTCTTCATTAGAACTACTGAACTACTGGTTAAATGTTGTTAGCGCAAAATCAGAAAGGAGTAACATTCAGAGTTGCATGTCCCCAAGAAGTAACACTGTTTTATTTAGAGACATTGTCCACGTCCCTGTCATTGTTTTCTGTTGATTTGATTACCGGATTTCAGTGTTGCTCCATGTCTATGTGGCATGCAGTTATTAAACTCCCCAGTCATATTTGGTCCTATTCCCCACCTAATGTCATGTTTGCTTGTGCTCTGCTTCCCCAGGCACCCCAGTGTTGGTTTGCAGGAAGACGCAGGAAAGAGGAATTTTCTGGTTTTCGCATCACATTTAGCCTCGGCTTGTACCAACCGATGTGCAGGCTGGATTTCTCCAGGGCCAAAGAAGGGGGTGGACTAAAATAAAGTAAGATTGAAAGTGAAGGCTGATGCATGAGAGAACGAGAGCAACACTGCATAAGTGTGTTGGAGAGGGTGAATGAGCTCATCGAAGGCTCGTGCAGCACAGTCTCGTGCTCGGTTGCGTAATCCACCTTATGCCACTTTCATGATGTGGAATGCACTTCTAGGCAATTAATGTGCATCACCATGGAGATGAATCTGTCCTCCAGCAGTCATGACAAAGGTGTAGGCTTTTCTTTGTTTAAATCAGTTTGTTCAGTTCTGTGTCCATGTTTCAGGACTGAGTGCCTGAAAATAATTAGCTCCCCAAAAAAACTAAAAATTAATACTTCAATATTATGTATTGTGTGTGTGTGTGTGTGTGTGTGTGTGTGTGTGTGTGTGTGTGTGTGTGTGTGTGTGTGTGTGTGTGTGTGTGTGTGTGTGTGTCACACACTCTCATAAAAGGGTTGTAGATAATCCCACATTTAAAAGTTCAAGCTGCAGCTTAGTAAATTTTCACATCATTTTATTCTTCTACTTTGTATTTTAAGTTATAATAGCGTTTATCAGAAATGTAATATTTCTGAATCTATGTACCAACATCTCTAGTGTTTTCTTTCTCTCTAATTATTTAACTTTTTTCCCCCAGTGCTTCCTGTAGATGTGAATTCCCAGTGTGTACAGCCAATGTAAGTACAATGAGTACACTGCAGACACTTTCGCACTGTGGGTGATAATTTATACACTGTATAATTAATTCTTGATTATATTGAGGACCACTACATACCACCTGCTTATGGGAATCTGGTCAACATGAAGTGGTGCAGGAGGAAGTGATTACTATCAATTAATCCTCAAGTGGACCCCTGTCACAATCATTTAAGTAGATGGGGATGTTCTGTGCCTTTTTAGCACCTTGGGACAGGACAGCGGCTACGTCACATCGCCTGTCAAGGCTTCAAACAGCTGTCTGTTCTGCTTAGCTTGTAGTCTGCATAACTGCTCTTCCTGTCACCCCCATGCACAATTCTAACAGATCTGATGATTGACTGAGAATAGCTTAGATGTAAGTTTGATGCTCAAATTTGGTTCTAGATGCTACAGATTTGCCTTTACATGTTTGGTTTCAAGCATAACTGCATTGCTTCAAATAAAAGATTGGTTGGGTTATGTTGAACCATGTCTCCATCACTAAATTGCCGCTTGACTACCTGTGTGCATCCCGCTAACCTCATCATCCAGAAACAAACTGAGCTGTGAAAGCAAACAGATCTGAAATCTCAGTGAGCCCTGAAATCTATAAATACACACAAGAAGTGTCAAACTCACAAAACTGGGCAGCAACAGACACAGCTGGGGTCTCAGTCAGGCGTTTTACACGTGTGTACGAGTGTAAAAAGTGTGGAAGAAGAGGGTGCATTCACGCGCTCTTATTATTATATAAGAGGTTGTTACAAATAAATTGCATCTATTAGTGTTACTTTGCTTCATGCAGAATATAACCCACTCATTTGCAATTCTATTATGCGACACAGGCCATCATTAATTATATTATTTCTTTAATTAAATTGATTTACATGGTGATCAAAAATCCAACCTATCTCCTACCTTCTCTCAGCTGTCCTGCAAAATGACAATATGAGTTGAAGTTGAGTTGAAGCTGAAATTGGCATTAAACCTGAGACAGTTCATTAGCCTATCACAGTGCCTATACAGCCAAACATAAACATAAATACACTTAAATGGGTATTTTTATTTTGCCAATAAGCATGATTTAGACTGTGGGAGGAAACAAGTTAGATTTGTTAAAACAGTTCCAGCAGTTAGAACCCACACAGAACCTAAATTATCTTACCCCAGTCTTCAGTATGATTTATCATTTGTGAAGAACATGCAAACACAGGATGGGCTTTGTCCATCTTACACAGGAACTGAATCAAGGTGATCCAATCTATGTTCCATCCTGATGTCATAATACACGTTCTGTCACAAAATGTATTGCACATCATAAAATGACACTGCATGGTAATTAAACATGGTAGTGCACTATGTTGTGCTAGGTTTATAGTTAAGGAACCAGCCTTGCCATCTGAAGGTCACTGGTTCGATTCCCGGTCCCACAAAGTAATTTAGGTTATTAGGTTGTAATGCCCTTAAACAAGGCACCTAACCGCAATTGCTCCCTAGAAGGGCCATCCACACTTCAGGCACTGTTTGCATGTTCCCAATTTACTAACTTTTGCTCCACACATCACTGACAACTTGCCGTTTGGCCCATAATGAGAAACGTTTCATTCTCAGACTGCTGTTTTCTTTTCAGCTTCCAGCTTGATCTTCACATACTGGAACTACAATTTAAGTATCAGTCTGATGTGGGAGGTGCTGGTGCATTGTGGGGGAAAAAAAAAAAAAAAAACAGCTGCAAGACACTGTCTGACAAGCACATAGCACCCATCACAGCCCATATCACATTCATTACTGTTTCAGCACGCCCTCATCGACTCTCGTGTCTGAAACATGCATCATTTTTGACTACTTGCAAGATGGAAAAGGCAAAGTCGAATCTATATTTAAATACAGCAGATGCAAGAAAATACTAAATTTATTAAAACATGCTTCATTTTCTTACATCTGCATGCTAATCTCCATGGATTAATGGGTTACATAAATTATGGACATGTTAAATCGAGATTCATACCCTGGCCATTTTATGTTCATTATTAGGTTCATCTTCCTATCCATGTTGTTATTTCCTCTTACCATACAAATGCACTTGCATATAGATGTAGTTCTACAATTACAGACTGTAGATCTGTTTCTTTACACAATTTGTTAACCCTCTTTCCTCTCGTCTGTGTTGGTCGGAATCCCCTCAGAACCACCTCATACCAGTAATTATTTGTGTGATGGAAGGTTCTCAGTACTGCAATGCTATTGTGGTGGTGTATTAGTGCTAGTCCAGTATCAGTAGCTCAGATACAGCAGTTCTGCTGGAATCTTTATATGCATCAGAATCACTGCTAGATTCGAATCAATCCACCAATCACATAGATACCTAGCATCCTGTAGGCAGGTATTCTGTGAGCACTGATGAAAGGTTAGAGGATGACTAGGTGAAGCTGATCCACTCAAAACGCACCAATGCCACATCAGTATCTCTGTAATGCAGAGAATCCATGATCTGTAAACAGAGCTGATAATATGTACAATAAGAGCAGAAACACAAAGAAGTACCTATAAAAATGATCAGTGATAAATAGTTTTGGCTGGTCCCTCTGTTCGTTTCCATACCATTTTAATGGTTTAACTCGTTAATCAGTAAAAAGCATGTCCTTTAAAGTAAGTACTAAATTGGATCTTCGCAAATGCTTTATGCTCGTCTTTATTATTAGAAGACTGGAAAAACTAAATGAGCAGCGGAATGCTGACCCCGGGTGAGAAGGGCAGTGACATTCAGGCATCCTCTCCTCCACGAGGTTTTCGGACGGGTTGGGTTGTGTGGTGTGACATGTGATTGGACGGCGCGAGCAGAACGCTGATTGGTTGGAGTGAACAGTCAAAACTCATTGAGTCGGATGCTGCGCTCCTGCGTTCAGAGAGATGCGTTAACTCCTCACACTGACCGAGAGAGAGAGAGAGAGAGAGAGAGAGAGAACGAACCTGACTGCACAAATCCGTGGCTGCACTCTGTGTACTTTATCTCATATTAAGTGCAGCGTTCCTGTCCTTTTTTTTTTTTGGAATCAGTTTTTGTTCTTTTGGAAAACTTGACAGCAGCAGGGAGTGAGCAGCGATGGCGTTCATGGTGAAGCACATGATCGGCGGTCAGCTGAAAGATCTGACCGGTGGATTAACGGAGGAGAAGCCGGAAGGCGAGAAGGGGGATGCGGCAGCTAAAGGCATGACGGAGGAGGAGTATGAACAATACCAACAGCAGCTGGAGGAGGAGAAGTAAGAAAACACATCAGTCACGACATGTCTCTGCAGGAGGTCCAGGGATTTCTGAAAACTTTCAAACTTTTAAAGCGAAACTTTTTTTTCTTTGCGTTTTTAGCCCCCTGAATTTCCTATGAACAAAAAAAGTATAATGATGATAATGATAATAATAATTATTATTGACATTAGTGTTATTGTTGGTGGTGGTGTTGCTGTTGTTGTTGGTTTCGTTTTATTATTATTATTATTATTATTATTATTATTATTATTATTATTATTATTATTATTATTATTGTTATAATTATTATTATAGCTGTGTAAATGTGCAAAGATGTGCTGACCTTTTGTCGTCCTTATGTATCACAACAGTCACTATAAATCTACAATACTATTTTCAATCTTTTTTTTGCTTATTGTAAGGTAATTTATTTATTTATACATTTTCTTAGCCATTCTAATTAATTCTAGTTATGGTCTCATGGTGCTAAAGTTGCAAAACCCTGGAGACTCTGTCTTTTGCAGAGCAAACGCATTCACACAGACATTTATCTCCAGTTTATCTGATGCATGTTTTGAACTGAATAAGGAAATCAGAGCTTAAAGAGAAAATCTTTGCAAACCTAAAGAGAGAACATGCAAACACCACACAGAAAAAAAACCTTGCTCGCCCTGCCCAGAAATCAAACCCTGCTGTAACGAGAGAACACTGCACACTGCAGCACTATGCCTCCCTGGTTTTAAGTCACTTTTTAGTTTAATTGTTAATTCTGTAGAGGAGCTTGATCGCTGTGGAGGACATTATTTTGTAGGTGGAATTTTTACATTTACATAAAAATGGATATACATGATATGAACAAAAGTGTTGGGACACTCATTTTACTCACTGTATTCAGAAATGTTTTTCAGTACTGTTGATACAGGTTTAAAGAAATAAGCATTTAATCAATTTTTTTAAATATTCTTTTTTCCCTTTTTGTGGAAACAGGAAGGGTGGGGTATATAATGAAGCAAAAGGAAATAAATAGCCTTTGCTGGTCCCTTTAAAAAAAATATTCTTTATAGTATTAAAGTGGTTCTTATTTCACAACTGCCTTTATTATTATTAGGAGATTAAATTAACAAAATAAGAATAAGAGTCATGACCTCGGGTGAGAAGGGCAGTGACATTCAGGAATCCTCTCCTCCAGGAGATTTTAGGATGGGTTAAGATTATATGGTGTGACGTGTCAGAGAGTGTATATCAGTATGATGGTGAAGTAGGTCAGCAGAAACACTATAGAAACAAACACCTGAATTCATTATGTCCTACTGTCACAGATGTATACACTCAAACACAAAGCCGTGTAATTAAGACAACTGTACGCTTCCAAATTTGTGGGACCAGTTTAGGGGAAGGCCTGTTTCTAGGCCTGTACAACCCAGTGCACAAGGCAAGGTCTATAAAGGCCTATAAAGGATGCAGTCCCATCAAACTCTTTTGGGAAGACCTACGGGAATTGTGAGTCATCTAACATCAGTTTCTGATCTCATAATTGCTTGAATGGATTAATGGGCAAATGTTACATCTCCAAATTTGTGGAGAAAGCCTTTCTTTAGGAGAAAAAAAACTTTAGATGTTATGTTTCTGTTCTGTACCAGCCTGTACATTGACCTTCCAATTTATCCCAAAGCTATTTAGTGAGGTTGAAGTTTCTCTGCATTAAACCTATATTTGTGACCATAGCTTTATGCACAGTGACTCACCAACAGCGGTACCTTTACACCACAAGAAAGGTGACACAGTATACCTGTAAAAATTATAAAGAGTATACATTATTTTGACCAAAAAGTGGTGCTTAATAAGCAACAGTATCTATTAATTCATGACGATGTTGTTTCCCTCATTCATTTCTTCCCAGATTGACATAATTTACAGACTAATTTATGTAAATCATCTTACCCCGGTCTTCAGTATGATTTATCATGCACATTATAACTAACAAATACCAGATGTGATGTTATAAATACATGGCTAAATTTAAATGCTTCAGCATATGCAAACATTTTTTCTACCAAGTATTAAAGTCATTAAAGCAGTTTTTAATATCACTGTGGGTCTGGAATGTCTGAGTCAATTATACTCAGGAAAGAGCTGCCACTGTTGACATATGGCACCATGCCATTTTAATGCCTTATGATTTGTGGGCTTATCAGTGTTTATTTGTATGAGTTGCTCTGGAGAATCAACAAGATTCATTAGACAGGAAGGCCAACTGTGATTATTAACCTTGATTTATTTATAAATGAACCAGAATTGTCTGATATTGAACAATTGTTATAATAGCAAATTATTGTTCAGGAAATAAGGAAAACATAAACAAATATTTATAATAAAGTCACTTAAAATGGGATCTTTATTTTCAGTTTGACCAGATAGTGTACATTTAAATGTAGTGTAAATTGTGGGTAAACCATTGAGACACCTACATATTCTACCTACAGGACCTTTATGACATCTCATTTGAAGTTTTTCCTTTTTTTTCCAGCTTTAACTGTGTTTCTACAATACTTTGCACTGTGTCGTGAAAACTTTATCAAAAATTTGTACTACAGATGTTAGACTGATGTAAGACAAAAGGACTTTGCTTTCAATCTCTGTTCCAGTTCATCCTTTAACCAAATCCAGTGCTGGTTAAGTTCAGCGCTCTGTGTGGTTCAATCAAGATTTTCCAGCCCAAACTTACCCAACTATGTGTTTCTGGCACAGTCATACAGACAGGCCTTCCCCAACCTGAATGCAGGAGGCATTTAATTGTGAGAAAAGCATGGCTCGATTTCAAACACAAAATGAGACACCTATATTAAATGATGCAAATGTGCATCCAATATGCCATGCAGTACAATACTATACATTTGAATTTATTTATGATTTATCTGGTATGAAGAGGACTGTGGAAGTGAATTTGCCTCTTTCCCAAGGCAGTATACAAAAGGCTATCATCAAAATTTAGATGAGTAATTTAATGCAAACACCTGCCCCCCCTTTTTGTGAAACTGCCAAAGTCTTGACTGCTTTCTTTTCCCATTAGAGCCCTACATCAAAGTCAAAAGCATTTAGAGCTCTTTAGCATCTGGAGAGTTTCACAGTTTTCATAAAATGAGAGGAGCAGATTTTAATCCACATCTTGTCTTTTGTTTTCAAAATGAAAGACTAAAAAGCATCCAAACTAATTAGTTAGTTTATGATGAAGTCGGACTTCGACCTTTTGCCTTCACAGCTCCATGTTATTATTCTGTCGGTTATGATCATCTGTTACAGATTTACGCACATGACAGCGAGTAAGTGCTATTGCACTCACACTGTTCAGTCAGCTGCTTGTATAATGGTAAGAGTGAAAATATGATTTATGAACACTAAACATAGATTACCAGCACACATGACAGCTGACCTTCATTAAAAACACATAGATTAAGTGTGGAAGTGTGCTTCATTTCTTTTAATATAATAAGGTCATATGAAGGAATAAGGCTGTGATTGGTGGTTTTATTAAATCAGCCTAAATTATCATCCTAAAATGGCCATTTCATTTTTGTCCATGTCACTGAAGCTGAAATAAACATGTAGCCAGATTTAAGGAACTGAATAGGGAGTAGAGTGGGTGTGGAATCTTATTCTTTTTATAGTGTGGAAAAATAATGATGATATTGGTTCTTATTTCATAAAAATAGGAGCATTACAACACTCAGACCCAAAGTAGAATTTTAGTGTGAGTTGCTTACGGCTAAGTTGCTGTTTCTATTGCGCCCTCTTGTGGTCTTATTTGAGCAAACCATTATGTCCAATTCTTTCCAAATAAACAGGCAGGGTCAGGCTTGAGTTGATTCATACAGCTCATTATAAATAAAGCTCCGTAAATATAGTTTCCCAAGAATTATTTAAATATGGAATAAGAGCTATGATGTGTTCATGCCTATATATACATTTTGGTGACTAACGTGTGTGTGTGTGTGTGTGTGTGTGTGTGTGTGTGTGTGTGTGTGTGTGTGTGTGTGTGTGTGTGTGTGTGTTTGTGTGTTTTAACAAATCATGTCATTCCTTTTGCCCACAGACAAGAGAGAGATGCTAATTTTGCCCAGAAGAAAGCAGAAAGAGCTACAGTCAGAACTCACTTTAGGGAAAAGTATCGTCTACCAAAGGTACAGCTGATTTAATAAAGACATTACCATTCAACCAACCATGCTTTATCTACCACTTAATCCTAAACAAGGGGGGAGGGGTCCCTCATGCCCATGCCCATGCCCTTGCTTCACATCCAGGGGAGAATGTTTCGGGTGCTGGGCAGATACATCCAGGAGAGGGCGCCAATCTATTGCTGGGCACACACTCATTCACACTCATTCACACACATACACACACACACACACATATATATATATATATATATATATATATATATATATATATATATATATATATATATATATATATATATATATATATATATATATATATATATATATATACATACATACACACACACACGAGGCAATTTAAAGCAGCCAATTCACCTTGAATCCATGTTTTCGAACTGTGGGAAACCTATGCGAACTCGAAGAGAACATGAAAACTCCACTCAGATTGGGATTCGAATCTGGATCCCTAACGTTGAAAGGCGAACATGCTAACCACCAAGTCATCATGCTGCCCTAAATACTTACATTACTTATACATCATTCTGTCTGATTAAGTGAAGTGACTCATAGTTTCACTGCATCTACATCTTATGTTAACAGTATGACTCGATGACTATTTCGGGGTTACTCTCTACAGTCTGTGCTTCTTTGGTTTATAATTTGTTGATACTTTAAAGTGACTATATTTGTCTATATTGTAAAGAATGCTATATTAATAGCATTTTTAAAAAAAATTATGTGTGTGTGTGTGTGTGTGTACGTACATCTCAGAATGAGGTGGATGAGACCCAGATCCAGGCAGCTGCGAATGATGTAGAGCTGCCAACAGAGCTGGCAAAGATGATTGCAGAGGACAACCAAGAGGAAGAACACAAGATGTCTGTGCTCGGGCAGCTGTCCAGCATCCAGAACGTAGACATCGACCACCTGAAAGACAAAGCTCAGGCTACGCTGGAGGAGTTGAAAAACTCTGCCGAGAAATGCTCACTCATGTGATTGCTTCCCATTTCCATTGTTTTCTCTTTATAGTTCACTCATGTCAACATCATTATGTGTATTCAAACACAGATGTACCATTGTCTCCCAAACACCCATCCACTGTACAGGTACAGTAAAATTCTTTAATGCAATAAGAGAACATTATAAATGCCTGACATATGAGGCGAGCTGCCAAGAGCTTGAATAGTCACACACAAGTAATAAAGCACAATTACACATTTCATTCATATATTTGTGTTAAAGCTGTGCAATGCTGTGCTGTGTGTATGTGAATAGACATGCTGTCAGTATTGTTTCAGAATTAAAGTCTATTATCAGTTAATGCTTTAATATACATTACCAGTTAGGGTCTTTTCAGAAGTACACTATGCAGAATTTTGGAACAGACATTGTGACTGTTCTTAAACTAGAAAAATACACTTACTGGGAAAATCATCACTGCCCGATGTGCTTTTCTTGGACCATGAGAATTCATGCAACCAAGAACATGTATCTTGATCTAAAACTTACACAGGATGTGACATACTGTAAGTCTGACTTTAAAGATGTAACAGGTTGGTGTAATTTGGAATTTAGGCCCAGTCCTAAATTATTAATGCTGCTTATGGAACTTAGAGATTTCTTAAATTGCAGTTTGTTGTCAGTTTGTGTATAAAACGTTATAATAACCACAGGAAATTACTGCAATATGGGCGATAGGAGGACATTACATAGGCATACAGACAGTCAGGTCCTGTCTCATCCTTTTGGATTTGCACATTATTATAAAAAGATTGACTAATAATTGAAGTCTATCAAATCTTGTACTTTGCCTTTCGCATCACTCATTATTCTTAACCCTCTTCATCTTTTCTCATCTTCTACTATAATCACAATCGCGCTGTTTTGTGCAAGTGACTTCTGTGTCGTATAATAGTTCAAAAATGATGTATTCTCTGATATCTATATTCTACATTATGTACAAAACAATGTTGCATTTAACATCCCAGCTCTTAGGACTGGACCAACTTTGTGGTTTGCAATAGGACAGATAAAGCCATGTTCATTATTTGCCAACATCTTTGTACATGCCGTGTGATTTGTTTGAGTCATGTGTTGTGACAGTTGGTGGGAACACTTCATGTATCTGCCATTTTTTAAAAATGTTTAATTGTGGGTATCTAGTACCATATCACAGTGCCAGTAACTAATGCTTTTGTGTATTTGTATGGGTGCAATATTTTCCTGTATATAAAGCAATATGAAAGTGAGGATGCTACATGTTAAAGTCATTTTTATTGTTATATGTATTTGTTTTTTTCATTATTATATCTAGATTTTGCTTCTGACTTTTTCCACGCAGTCTGCATAAAACACTACATGTATGAGTGATTGGTGAAGACTATATATATATATATATATATATATATATATATATATATATATATATATATATATATATATATATATATATATATATATACACACTATATGTATAGTCATCTTTTAACTAATTTAAGAACCTTAATTAAAATATAATGTTTCCATAAGGATATAATATAAATATAATAAACATATTTTTATGACATTTTGCCTTTGTTGCTCGTTAACCAAAGAAGCAGGTTAGTTTGTAACACTCTAATGTCAATCCTAACACTGTGTCTAAAATAATAGTAATGAGATTTTACATTAAAATGTTGGGTGTGTTGCATTGTTAGGGAGTTGGCATATCAATATACCCTAAGTTTAAACTCCATGTTTGAACCCCAAATCACCTTAAGTTCTCAATGTGGGCCCCTGAGCAAGACTCTTAATCTTCATTGCTCCAGGTGTTCTGTATCACCTTGCACTCTAACCCCATCCTTCATGTTGAGACACCTCCAAGTTTATGGATTAAAGCATACAACTTCAAGATAAGGTAATTTAACGTTTTTGTCCTTTAATGTTATTTTGTACCAAATACTTAAAAGTATTTGTTTTTACCTGTGGCAAGAAGGTGATGCTTATATTGAACCGATAAGACATTTGGGTAGCATGCAAATCGTTTATGTAAAATATGACGCTGCTGGATTAAATTTTATAATCTCAAATAGTGTTCCTCTATGAATAGTTATAAAAGTTGCACTCATTTAATATTGTTGTTGTTATAAACAATGTGATCCTTTATTTTAGTTGAATGTTAATTTTGCAGAACAGTTCTCATCAAGTTTATTATTATTATTATTATTATTATTATTATTATTATTATTATTATTATTATTATTATTATTAATGACTTATTGAACTATTTGGTTTATTTGTATATAAATCTAACGTATTAAACCTTTTAACTGTTTTTTTTTAGCTACAATATTACATTCAGCCAGCAGGTGGACACCAACACCAACAACTACAAGGAGTCGATGTATTATGGTATGTTTTAATAATGCTCACTTTTTTTCTTCTCGTTTGGGAAAAATGTCATATTTTCTTTTTAAAATACATTTATTTGACAGCTTTAGTTAGTGTTGTGAAACGTTTTCCACATGTTAATGCAATTATTACTAAATGTAACATCAAAAACTAAAGTAATGATGCATCTAAAGTATTTTCTTAGTTTACAGTTTCTTTACAGTTTACATTTAAAAAAGAAATTGCTCATAAGAATTTATGTACAAAATTATAATGGAATACGTTACATATTGATATAATTTAGGCAGAGGTGACTAAATTCTTGTCTCAGAGTATATCAGTCAAAGAGACCAAACTACATTTTAATGATAATGTGCCAGTACTGCACTGGTACTTTTTTCTCAAGTAAAAGATCAGAACTTTTACCACTGGTTTATTGTATTATTGTTCTGTTAAAATTCCAGATCTTGCATATAAATAATAAAATGCTGAATCACATTGTGTTAAAGAAAACACATTTTTTATTCTGTTTAAATCAGCCAGTAGTTTCCATCATAATGGCATAGTAGTGTTTGGGGGTGTTCCTTTTTGAGTATGTCGTAAAATATATTAATGCAGAAAAAGTTTTTTCTATAGCTAAAGAACACTGAAAGAGCCTACAGCCAATGCATGACCAGTTTAACACAAAGAGGGTGAAGCAGGCTAGAAAACACTATTGTCTCCTATTCATCCCCCTTCAATCCAGATTAAACTGCAGGAATAGGAAAAAGAACAGAAGGAGAGAAGAGAGCTCCATTGTTTGGTCTTGGTCATACTGTTGGTGCTAGTATCAGAGTTTATATGTGGTAAGGTGTTAGTGAGAAGCATCCCGGTTTAAAATCAGCACAAAAAATGTTCGTCTAAACACAATGCATGGCGAGAACACAAACTAGTTACTGAAACACAAACTAATACTGGTTCTATTCTGTTCTTCTCATGACCAAATGTATCAGATCATTCTACCATCACATCCATATGTGAAACCTAACATTCCAATCCAAAGCTATAACAATAAATATGAAATCGACTCTTTGTTGTTTCAAGTTGGTTAAAACAAATAACAGTGTATTAGACTAGTCTAGACTGAGAGTTTACTGGCCATGTTGGCTTAGTAATACAGACCATCATCCAGAATGTCGTCTTGTCCTGTCCCCTCTCTTCCAGGGTCTTGATGGCAAGCAGTACTGGAGATTGTATTGTTTTTTTTGGTACCTACAAAAGTCTGATTTGACAGTTAAATTGTCATTTACAAAATTTCATACTCAAACACCCAAAACGTGGTAAAGTCCCCGCGACCCTAGTACAGGATTAAGCAGAAGATAATAGATGGATGGATAACCATAATAATAATAATAATTTGTATAAATTTTCTTTCTATTCTGATTATCTGTATATAATAAATTAAAGAATACTGTATACTTTATAGCTGATTTACAGTATATTCTCCCTCTGTATAATCTATGTGCTATCTTGGTGATTCAGTACGTGACAGGTCACATGTGTGCACTCATAAAGACAAATTCACTCAACATTTACATTTGGTCATTTATTGGACGCTTTTATCCAAAGCGACTTACAAGGTGAGCACAGGGTTCATCACAACATCCCTGGAGTAATGAGGGTTAAGGGTCTTACTCAAGGACCCACATTGTTAACTTCAGTGGACCTGGGATTTGAACCCCCAACCTTCAGATTGATAACCCAACGCCCTGACCACTGAGCTACCAAGCCCACTCAAATGCACTCAAAATAGTTTTTGAGAAGCTGATCTTTATTGTAGTATCGTTAGTTGTAACTGTAGAAGCTGTGATGCTGATGAAGAAACGTCCGTTTTTCTGATTATAAGGAATGTTCTGGCTACGTGTCCTAAACTGCCACTTACCTAGTGCCCTATGTAGTGCACATAAACTTTTGGGACGCCGTGACTGCCAAAAGCTGTTGTTATGGAAACGAGGAAACGAGCCCCCCCATTTACGACCAATAATATGTGTGAATGAGTAATGGGGACGGGGAGAGAAAAGAGTTACGGGCTTTCTTCTTTTCTCTGTTTAAGAGAAAGGACGTCACACAAAGTACTTAACAGAACCGGAGCGAGAGAGAGAGAGAGAGAGAGAGAGAGAGAGAGAGAGAGAGAGCAGCAGAGAGAGAGAGAAAGAGAGAGAGCAGCAGCAGAGAGAGAGAGAGAGAGAGAGAGAGAGAGAGAGAGAGAGCAGCAGAGAGAGAGAGAGAGAGAGCAGCAGAGAGAGAGAGAGAGAGAGAGAGAGAGAGAGAGAGAGAGAGAGAGAGCAGCAGAGAGAGAGAGAGAGCAGCACATCGCCATTTCGCGGGTTTTCGAACTTCAGTCAGAAGTGCAGAAACTTCAGCAGCGACGTGCGGAACTTTGTGGCACTCCTTAACAGCGTTCCGTACACTCTAGCAGCGGTTTATTGAGGATTTTGTTTCGCCAGAGAGACAATGTGGATATTCAACATTTGTTTTTCCTTTTTTTCCCACGAAAAAGTCATGGGCTTTTAAGAAGACTGATCACTTCTGTGTTTGTATCTTCATGATGCTCATCCTGGACATGTTTTAGTTAGATTGTACGACTAGCCTCCAGGTGGAACCATTCTTTACAATTATCATTCTTCATGATGAATGAACATTGGTTTAATGGGGACAGTGTTGGGTTCATTAATAAGAATCAGGAGTGAGATGAAACCTCATGTTTGGAGCATGGATACCTGGTTTGGCCTTGCACTGCTGCTGTGCAACATCGTGGCGGCATTAAAGGCACAATCCGTGTGTTGGCAGGCCGTAGTCAGGTGTCATGAGGAGCGAGAGTGTAAGCTGGCCTACAGCCAGTACCTGGTGGCATGTGACGGGAACATCCGGGGCACGGCGCGCCGCTGTCCGAGCCACTGTATTGGTGCACTCATCCGGTTAAATGACACCACGAGCGGTCCGGACCTTGAGACTTGTGACTGTGGAAGTGACTCAGACTGCCAGAGGACCAAGTTGGCCATCGAGCCGTGCTTGCCCCGCAGACATGCCCCAGAGGCTTATGGAATTGGCTGCACAGAGGCACGGCAGCGCTGTGAGAAGGACGTGGTCTGCAGTTTGGCACTGTCCACATACCTATCCCACTGTGGGCAGCTGTTTAACGGGAGGAAGTGCTCAACACGGTGCAGGAACACCATTGAACAGCTGCGCCTCCTACCAAATGGTGCCATGCTTGAACGTTGCACCTGTGACGGAGTGGAGAGACCTTTTTGTGAGGTCGTCAAGGACAACATGAGTCGCCTGTGTTCAATTGGGGATTTGGGGGTTGCCACTGACCAGGAAGTCCTGGATGACGTCTATGAGGATGAGGATTATGAGTTAAATATAGAACACGATATGGATTCTGTGGGTTCATCTTCACATTCCTGGCATGCCAACAGACAGCAGACCCTCTTATGGGGGTCACTAGTGTTCAGCCTTTTTGTGGCTTGGTCATCTTTGTGGATGATTTGAGTTTATGATCTGAAGTACATTAGCATGCTGTATAATCATCAGGCTTTTTACAGTTGAATTCCACAATTACTTTTTCATGTACAGAGAAATGTATGCACAATTAACATTCAGTCTTTAGATTTACTAACCCCTTCAGTCTGTTTACCACAAAATGGACTGTCCTTCCAAAGCCTGAATGTAGTTTAACATTGAATAAGAGTTTTGGTTTGTGGTGTCTGTTCAGTCTCATCATTGTTTACTTACTTTCCCCATGGTAAAGTAAGTAAAGTGATAAAATGATCTATTTTGTGTACTGTACTTACACCCAGATGAATTTGTCCCCTGCATTTAACCCATCGTGCGTTGAAACACACACATATAGACACACTGAGTGAAGTGAGCAGGTGTGCCCGGAGCGGCGGGCAGCCCGGTATACAATGCCCAGGGAGCAATTGAGGTTAAGTGCCTTGCCAAAGGGCACTTCAGCCAGAGTACTTGGTGGGACTGGGAATTAAACTGTGGACCTTCAGGACTAGTTCCTTAAGCACAAGCCTACAACTGTCCCTTTTGATAACTTATAACCATAGTGATTTCTCAAAAGAAGACAACAGTATGGCTTGTGAAAGGATGAATGGCATCCAAATTTCATTTAAAACACAAATTGATTCACTATTGAAAATAAAAGCATGGTAACCCCAAAGGGGGTCTAATAATTAAATTTTAGAGGGACTATAATGTAAAAATGGACCCTTAGTGTAGACGATTTTGTGACTGACTGGTGTTATTTTGCCCATGTTTTCCACATTGTAATCAAGTGACAAGTTGGTGCATTGTTAAGAGTTTCTGGCTTACAGCAAGCAGGTCATGGGTACGAATCCAACTGTGGCAAGTTGAGGTCCTTTCTGTTTAACAAGGTGGATGAGTGTATATTGGGCTACAGTCTATACCTGGTGGTTTATGATAGAAACATCCGGTACACGTCCATCGAATACCTGCGTGAAGTTAAGATGATAAAATGCCTGACCCTTAAGGGCCATATTGCTCGTACCCAGTCCTATTGGGACATAGCAGCTCCTCATGCTCCTCACGCAACTCATGAATTTTGAAAATGATTTATATTAATAAGAAAACGTTAGATTGAAATCTCTGACCAAAACGTAACATGTATGCTCATTTTTTATTTTCTAAAATGGAGACCTGTGTTGGAATGAATGGTATCAGCTTTAAGATTTGTGATTATACAAGCCTCCTCTTCAGGAGAGAGTAAGAGAAATCAGATCAATTACACTTTTACTGTTTTACCCAAGTGCTGTGTGAAGTGTGTCTTCATTTAAGTAAGACTCAAGCAAATAGTGAGTGTTTGCAGACCTCTCAGTTCACGCTCCCGCTTTGTTGAGTTGATTACACTTCAAATATTTGCAGTTGGCTGCTGGGAAAAAAGGAGCAGCAGAGCTCGGGACTGAGGTGTTAAATTAAGAGGAGAGGCTTTACACAGGCTAATAAATCCCCACCCATCACCCGGCCCGCAAAAAAAAAGTCCCCCTCTCCTCTCCTGCTGTATTTTGTCTGTCCAGCCCGGACTTAATGAATCAATCCCTGGAGTGACCCCTTTTCTTCTTTCACACCGTTTACTCCCACCCTGCCCCCAGTCCTAGAGGAAATTGTGCTTTCTTCCTCTCTTTCATTATCTCCAGAAAGCAGCGGTGTTCTTCTGATATGCATTCAGAAACCTAATTGTCTTAAAGTAGCCATGCCCTGTTTTGTTTAACACATTAAATCGAATTGGCAAAAAAATCTACTCGTAATTTTATAAATGCTGCTTTTTTGGGATTTAAGGTGGCAAATGTTCAGTGAAACTACAGCTGTCACCTCACATCACACCACGCTGCCTGTGTTTGTGATGACAGTGCTATAAAACACATTCTTTAATGAGTAGCTTTAAAAATGGTTTCGCATTTTACTTCTTGTGTCTTTTGACAATTTTAGAGTTCTGATAAAAACAGGCATAATATAAGCAAATGAGATTCAAAAAGATTTATTATTTTACAGAATAGACATTTAATAAATAATTCCAGCAAAACAAATGATATTCATTTCTTCATTAAATCATCTATCTACAGGTAATACATTTTATTCAGCCCTTAAGTGCATTCAAATAAATCTATTTCCCTTTATCAGTTTGTACATTTTTTACAGTTGGATCAAACTCTAAACTGTAAACCAGCAGCTTGTAAGGCAACTAGAAACTTCAGCTTAATGTGTGATGACTTAAAAGTAAGTGACTGGACACCAGTGTGAGGGATGCCATAGGACCAGGTCCATGTATAATGCTGAATGATTGGACAAGCTGCAGTCAACCTCAAACTACTGAGAAACGATATGTGTGTGTACATTCAGTAAAAAGTATATATACAGATTTTTTTAAAGGTGGTAATGATATATTTCTGTTGGTACATAAAGATTTCCCCCAGTTTCAGTTTTAATCTAGACAAATACTGAGAAATACTCATTTAATGATCAGTATGATGTAAAAGAAATTCTTACACATCTACTTAATTACAACAATCACCATGGCGCTTGTCCACCATCGGCTGCACTGTTAATCAATAAACATGAAGCACCTTCAAACATTTACAGCATTTGTAATATTCCTCAGCATTCTGCTTCTGAAATTGTTATAAGCTTTGTGATGTTTTTTGTAAAATTTAAAGTTTGAAGGTGTTCAAATACCTTAAAATCCCCACAAACCTTCATAATCTAACTAGAACTAATATTCAAACATTGTGTGGTTTATGGCTTAATGGTGAACTCTTCTACTGATGAAAATAGCTGTGGGTTTAATAATACATCAAACATTAAAGCAAGTGATTGCATTGAACAAATTATTAAGATTTCCTTTGTAAAATGGAAACATTAGGCTCTTTCTGTGGTATAATGACCACTCAAGCTTCCTTCTTGCACTACAGAAAAAGCAGTAGCCGCTCGGTGTCAGTGTCCCACATGGGCTGATCCACAGTGCACCCTTTTGTGACTGCAGGATTTATTTGGGTTCTGTTATGGTTACTGCAGGCAGCAAGCTGAGGGTCACAGATAACAGTGACGCATTATGGATCAGAAACGGTGCCATGATATCCGTGTTAAATTAAAAGGAAATTACACACATAAGAAATGTCTTACTTATTAATTATAAACAAATGACATCAAGCAATGTTTTAATGAACTTTGTAGAAATGAAAGAAAATGCCTTTTTTATGGTATTAATGTTATTTCCATTCGCAGTTATTAGAAAACGCAATCTCTTAATGTTATGTTTTCCACACTTACTTGTTCGTACAGACTCAGAAACAGGATCTTTATCCATCGAGACATCAGTCTGGGTTTCCTGAATCTACATTATATAGATAACAATACTTTTTACTCTATTGTAAATTTAGCCACTAAATTCTTTAATGTTTAAACGTTCTTGTCACTAGTAAAAAAATGGAATGATAATAATTTGGAAAATGAAACTTACATAAATATCAAAGTTCACCTTTAATCACCAGGTCACTTTTTCTATGAAATGATGTAACAATGACTTTACCTTAATCTTTTCTTTCAGGTATTCTGCTCTACTCATCAAACTCTTGATCTGAAAAAGAACATGCTTTGTTATCAAAAGGAATTATACTTGCTAATTAAAATCTATAATATTGTAATTAATATGAGAGCAGCAAAAGTAGATAAAATCAAATTAATCAATGACAATGTTATTTATCAGGTTAATTCTCAAAACTTAAGTATAAATATAACTTAAGTTAAGCTTAAAAAACTAAATCCTGACATTGCCATGTTTAACAGCAAAAGAATTCATCCAGAAGAGAAGGTCAGATACTGATATGTGTTAAGAGGACTGGCTTGTTATCTCTGTGTTAGTTTAGCATGGTTTCTCATTTCTCATGTGATATATGAGACGACATAACCCAATTAGAGAGAAGAAATTGTGCATAGGGTCAAAAGACAATATTTCCTGTTTGTGTGAAATATGAGACGTTTCTGATGAATGCTAAAAAGTTCACATCAAGAGCTTCTAATACTACGATACTTCACCTCATTATGAAGAAGTTCTCTTCTGAGGCCTTGAGGCTCGGCTGCACACAGACAGAAAAACAAGATGAGGTAATGAATCTCATTTTCATCTCCCACGACAGACTGTAAATTGTCTTTGTATTTTATAGCTATATGATGTAATACTGCATTGATTATACAGTTCGAGTGTGAGTAACACTTTTGGTATAAATCTGAACTCCATGTTGGATGTAAATGGAAATTAATAAATAGGGATTAAATCATGTTTTTTGTTTTCAAATCTGAGTTGGTTCCTACAGACGGTTAGGAAATGCCTTGTTAAATGGAGGCATTTATTATTTATTTCAAATAGTCACATTTTATCCTACATTTCCAAGTTTAAGTTCACATTTCATCTTAAAGCACGAGGTAATGGAGAGAAAAGCAGTTTGGTAAGCTTATTAAACATCCATATTTAGGAAAACAGAGTTTTAAAAAGTACTTGATTTAATACTTTGTAAATAAAACTTTTTTTAAATAACAGTCATCAGTCTGTCTGGATGTCTCCACTGGCGTCCTGCAGCAAATTGCTTTCCTTTTTTTTTTCTTCCTCAGTTGTATTTCATAAAGTCTGGCAAGAAAAGCACTCTCTTCAAGTTTGTGCAGAGATTTTCAGGATGATTTATGTGGGGGCTCTGACCATTCACCCTCCTATCACTAAGCCAATGTTTTCTTTTTTGAAGGGTTGTTTAAAGTAAATCAGCTGCCTCTTTTTAACTGTTTAGGTAAGATCCTTATGTTTTTCTTAAGGACTTGGGTGAACCCGGGCAGAATATCCACTAAACAACGGCAGCCATCTTTATTACATTTTGCAAATGCTTTTAAAAAAACAACTTTCATCTGAGAGATAAAGTGTCTTTAGATGCTTCTTGAAACTCATTGCAGACAGAGCCTAAAGATCATCTATTAAAGTGATCTTTTTTGCCCATTGTTCTTACACACAGAGGAATATGTCTTCCACATTTAAAACCCACTGTGCAGTGAAACACATACATATACACACACACCGAGTGAAGTGAGCACACGTGCACACACAGTGGGTAGTCCTGTATACAGCACCTGTGGGGTGCTAAATTGGGGTTAGGTGCCTTGCTTGAGGGCATTTCAGCTGTAGTACCTGATGGGACCAGGAATTGAACCGTGGACCTTCAGATTGACATTCTCTAGAATGCAGTGAGTGAACAGAGGTATATCTCTGAAATCAGAGGAGGGAGCAGATGACCTAACATTTGGGGTGTATGTATCAGTGCACTCAGTACTGTTTTTGTTGTCAGTTATGTGGAAAAAAAAAACAAAACCTTCCTAAATTATCATACTACATTGAGAAAAAATTAAACTCTTACATCCCTTAAAAAAACTATTTTTAATGAACTATGTTCCCACTTCACTCACAAAAGGGGCTACATTACTGGCAGTATTCTGGTTGAGCGATTCTTTTCCACATGCTATGTCACGGGTGGTCTCAGGTTTCTGCTCAGCATCTCTACTCTCTATTGTGCCCATGGCCACTGGCTCAAGTGTGGTATTCTTTAAAAGATAACAGTTTTCATTTGTTCTCAGTATTTAATAACACTGCAAGAAGAGGAGAGTGGCACTGAATAGGTTCCAGATGGCAAAGAAGCCGAACCACACACGCTGCCCTGGCACTCACACTGCCTCTTTTCTTCCAGACCACTCACGAGCACATCTGGTTTTCGACTTCTTTTTTAAACTCCTGCACTTTTCTTCAATGTCTCATTTTAATTTACTTAGTTCTCCTCTTCTTCCTTGTTTTTATAACCATTTACCTTTTTCCACTTCAATCATCATTCCACTATTTGTTAGTTTCAGGCCACCTGCTTTCTTTGTTTCCTGCTTCTCCTCCATTTTAGGTTCCAACTTAACCTTTTCCATTTAATTATTCTCCCTTCTGTGTGGTTTCTCTAGGATTAAGTTGGTCCCCGGGTCATATATCCAGTAATACTTGTTAATATCCTGTGTCCATCCTGTTTTTCTTATTATTAAGTCCTTGTTTTTGAAATAAGTCTGCAACATCATAGTTATATACATCTGCCAGCTTAAAAAAGTCTTTAGATTAACTAAGAAATCCAAGGACAGTTATTTCTGTCATCAGAACATATTTTTTACGATATTCTTATGAACTCTTTGTTAAACAGACACTTACCAGATGCCCCTTCTTGTTTCTACATTTTTAGTGTATTTTATCCGTCGTACACTTTGTAGTTGTACAGATACTAACTGTGGTTTGTCTACATACTTAGTTAATCCCCTTTACTGTTATGTAATGCTCAGAACCCCTAAAGGACCACCACAGATGGTGCATAGAATGTGCACATAAGTGCATAAAGTGGCTGGTAGGCAAAATCATTCCTAAAAATATCCTAGAAATATGTTTTGATGACACCAAAATAATAGTTTTTGGACTCCCGTTATTCATTCATTTAAAGACTTCTTCAAACTGGCGATGGTGGATGAAACTATATTCTCAATTAAATTAACTATTTATAATAATAATACAAAACTACAGTTATGGATAGGTATAGGGATTTATGCTGAAGTGTATGTTAGACTTTTTTTGAGCACTCCTCTGAAGGTTACATGACGTTCTCTTACCAGCTAAGGCCAGCAGTAACTCCCCCAGACTCTGCTGATACAGATCTAAAGATTCATAGTCCTCCATGCCATGTGCCTCCTGCAAAGTACAACACATTACATAAAACACTGTGGCATGAATTGCAACAAACTAACACAATACACAGCTTTGTGAATAAGAACTGACTATGTTTACAATGATGCGTCAACATCCCAACTTTCTGATTCTTATAATTTTCTAATTAAAATAAGTAGTTTCACTCACAGTTTGAAGAATTTACTCAAAAAAGCAGGAACAGCTAATCATATTCACTTATACTCACCTTCTCTATTGCAGAAGCAGCTACATCCAGTGCGGACAGTAGGCGTGGCTGGTCCCTGGACATTTCTAATGGAAAAACCAAAGAGGATCAGACTGCATGGAGACTTAAGGATTGAAGGTAAAAACGAGTGCAGTCATTTTGAACAGAGTAAGAACCAAATATGCATAAGAAAAAAATATGATATATTACACCTACATACTCTGACCACATTAAGGCATTTTGTGCTGTATTTTCTGATGTAAACTGTTATCGAAGGACATGTACAACAAAAACTAGAAATATTTGAACAAATATACATATATATTTGTAAATCACTGATCATCACTGGGGATTCCATGTTCTTTCCGTGTCCACATGGGTTTTTAAGGTGAATCGGCTGCTCTAAATTGTCACTATAGTCTGTGTGTCCCCAGGCCTGGTACAGGGTAAGGGTTGTGTCAGGAAGGGCATCCGGCGTAAAACACTGGCCAAGTCTTAAATGCGAGTTCATTGCCGTGGCAACCTCTGAATAATAAAGGGATAAAACGCTGAAAGAAGTAAAAGAAGACTGATCATCTGGGTACATAATGTGCGTTACATTAGCTCACTGCTGCATGTGTTTAATCTAAATGGTTCAGCTGGTATATCTGGGTAAATGTCGACTGGTTTCTCAAAGAAATAAAGGGGAGGTGGGACAAAAAGTTTTTCCTGGCACCGTCTCAGTGAAAAACGGGCTTTATTGCTCAGACTTTCCAAGTCAGTATCAGATTACGTTTTCATGGACTTAAGTTTGATTAGTATTTGTTTAACCGCCTATAAGAAAGCATATTTACCCCGTAAAATATCCCTGGCAGACTGAGCATTCTCAAAGCTGATTTTGTTGTCTGAAGCCACCAGTGCTTTAAGTATTTCGGCCCGAGATACATACTGGTTCACCTGCGAGAGGATTCAAAGACAGCTCTAAAGACAATGACATTTAAACCACATGCATTACTGAAATCATATAAAAGTATTATCTTTGAGCAGAAAGCAGATGGAGTGGGTGTTTGCTGAGCCATTAAAACAACGAATAGAGACAAATATCCAGCTGTATATTTTTATGCACAGTACCTCCAAATTTAACATTTATTTATTCAATGCCACTTGACACAGACACACATGAAAAACACATTCATGCCAAGTTTTGATTTATTATCTTCGAATTTACCCCCAACTACCTTGATTTTTAAACTTCAAACCAAAGCACCTGAAAAAAATGTACAGAGTTGCAGGGAGAACATGCAAACTCCACACTGAAAGGACATACTTAACTAACCACTGTGCTAACCACGGTGCCTCTATAATTGTATCCAGTGGAATGAAAATATTGGTAAATTTATTCATTTCTGTTTCACTTGTTATACATTCTTTGTAGAGTTGTAGAAAATAAATATCTTATATAAGTTATAGCATAAATTATGTAAGTAACATGTTGAATTATTGTCACTTTTTTCCCAAAACGTAGTTTTGCCTAAAATTAAAACGTGTAAATGAAAAGAAGTTCATAGCATTGGTTTAATGCAGCTTGCAATGACTGTGTGAACATGTTTATTACATACCTTCTGCCTTAGAGCCTCTTTTCTTTGTTTGTCTGTCTCATCTGAGGAGTAAAGAGTAAAAACTCTTATAACTAAAATTAGAAAACAATACTTGACCCAAGTGGTTGGAAATTATAAAATAAAGTAGCTGAGAACTGTAACAGATGATGCACTTGTTTTTTAAAGTAATTTCTCTTGATACAAGACCTAAACTAAATACAAATCCACACAGGTTTTAAATGTGGCCCTTACAATGAATGGCAGGTACAAAGTGTTCTAGTGCACTGCAGTAGAGAGACAGAGCGGCGGCCCTTTCACCCTCCTGATCCTTTTGCACTGCTCTCACAACCAGCTCCTTCTGTGGAGGAGAAAGAACGTCTGTAGTTCCAGCTGTATATGAATGTAACTACAGGATTCATTTAATCAGAACTGCATCCTCACTTACTGCTTTGCCCAGACTCTCTGCACTAGGCATGTGTTCCAGGTCCACAAAAGGATGTACGAAGAATTCATCAAACGTGATTCGTAAGTTTGGGTCTCTCTCTAGCAGCCTGAGTAACAAATCCCGACAGTTTTTGGATACTCTGGCACCAGGTGGGAGCTGCATAACACAACCACCAAAATTTTAATATGAATTTATTAAGATCAAAGTGCTCATTTTTAATAAATTCCTTTAACACGCTGAGAGTAAAGAAAAATGCACAGTGAAATTGGTGGGTTGACATACAAAAGATGTGAGATATACACGCACTGGTCACTGAATCAGATGCACCTGCTTGTTTTTTCACGCTTAGTCTATTTAATCAGTTGCACTTTTTATAATGATGCATGTTGTTTTATAGTTACAGTCTTTAGTCCCCTTCATTCTGTACTTTTATGGTCAACAGAATCACCACAGAGTGGGTATGATTTGGATGATGGGTGATGCACTGACATAACGTAATGAAGTGTTTTTATGTGTTCATTTAGACAAAGCAGTGTTTCTGGAGTTTCTTTAAACACTGTGTTCATTATGAAAATATGTAAAAGAAAAGAAAAATAGCTATAAAAAGTCTTTAAAAAAAGTCTTTAAAAAAAGTCTTTAAAAAAAAGTCTTTAAAAAAAATCTTTAAAAAAAAGTCTTTAATAAAAAGTCTTTAATAAAAAGTCTTTAAAAAAAAAAAAAAAAGTCTTACCTCAACTGGTTTATCACTGCGAATCTTTTCTTCTAATTCCTTGTAGGAACGAGAAGCAAAAGGGGCTCGACCAAATAAGGCCTCTAAAACAAAACACAGAGTTCATTTTAAACCCTATATAGTATTTATAGCGCTGTGATGTAAAACCATTTTTCTTCTTCTTCCAGCTGTTCCAGTTAAGGGCCACCGCAACAGGGAAGGTACATACCCGATGACTAGGACAATTTAGCATCTACATTTCACCTATCAGTTTGTCTTTGGATGTGATGGAAACTAGAAACCACAGAGAGAACTCATACAGGCAGAGGGAGAACATGCAGACTCCAGAGAAATCGCCTGTGTTTATTTAGTAATTAAACTCTTTCCTGCA
Organism: Corydoras sp. C115; assembly: GCA_019802505.1. Taxonomy (NCBI): domain Eukaryota; kingdom Metazoa; phylum Chordata; class Actinopteri; order Siluriformes; family Callichthyidae; genus Corydoras; species Corydoras sp. C115. The sequence continues at coordinate 2,131,206 of JAFMOC010000019.1, read as the reverse complement.
CTGACATTAATTACCTGCCAGTTTTAGAATGTTGTTGCTCAGGGGGATGTTCTTTGGTTTAAGGTCCAGGTGGGAGACGTTCCTCTCAAGATATATACCAGAAAAAGTACTCACCATATAAAATGACCCCTACAGACCAGAGGTCCACTCTGGCGTCATATTGCCGTCTGCATACAATCTCTGGAGCCATGTAGAGAGGAGAACCTCGCAGAGCACTCTGTTCATCCCAAGGAGACATGTACTGAGCAAAACCAAAATCTACCAAAGATAAAAATACAGCCAGAGTTCATATTTATCACATTGCCTCAAAGCAGTATTTTTCGAGAATGAATCTCCATCTTGCAATGACATTGTTTACCTGCCAGTTTTAAAGTATTGTTGCTCAGAAGAATGTTCTGCGGTTTGAGGTCCAGGTGGGAGATGTTTCTCTCATGGAGGAACTTCAGTGCACATGCTAAAAACAGAGTCAAACATGTAACCGATCATGCAGAAATGAAGTTATTTTAAATTGTCTTTAAGGCCTGGAAGTCTTTCATACATTTGAACGTGAGTCATTGCTTTAACACAACAGCACCATCTGCTGGATTAATACGATTTCAACGTTACAAATCTTACACACTGCTTGATGTCTACTGCACATTCAAACATACTAGCCTTTTTTACCTACTGACTTTGTCTTCTGAGTAGAAGATTATTTCGGACACAGACTAAATTAAGCTGTAAAGTGTTTGTCCATCGTCTTATTAACCAGTACCTCTGCCTATTGTTATAAAAAAAGAATTAATTAGGTAACTGACCCATCTGCTGTAAGAAACGCTGAGCCACTCGCTCAGGGAGAATCCGCCGGCTACGGATGAAGCAAGACAGATCTCCTCCAGAGCACCACTCCAGGATGAGGTAGATGTTCTCACTGTCCCACTGCAATTCAACATTTATGATCATGTCTAATCAGCTTAATTAAACCAATTCTAATCTAGTTCTTTGATTTTGATTATTTAAATTTTAATTTAAAATGAGACATGAGACACTGTGAGCAACATGGTGCACAGCTAAACTAAACCTGAAGTGCTGAAAAGTCAACCTGAAAGTCTTTAAGCTGCACAATGTGTGGGTGCTGCACAGTTTTCAGGATCTCAATCTCCGTTAATAGGTTTTCCATTGATGTCTTGTTGAGGCTCTTTTTATTTACCACCTTCACTGCCACAACCTCCCGATTATCAGTCTAAACACAAAGGAATGCAGATCAAAAGTTAGAATTTATTACAGAAAACCTGCCAGAAAAAACAAGCACAAAAAACACAAAACTTTTTGTATCCCACAGCATGTTAAATCATTTATAATTAACTGGGCGACATGGTGATTAAAAAAATCATATAAACTTCCACACTGCAGAATTTTAAAAATGTATTTAAACATTTGTCAGGCTCTGATACAGAAACTGGTACAATAAGGAACATTTGCCATCTCCGGTTTAGCTATCAGCATGTCTGCAGAATGTAAAAAGTAACTGGAGTCTCTGAAGTGAAACCCCCACAGCCGCTGGGAAATGAACCCTGGACATTCTTGCTGTGAGGCAGAAGCACTAACCACCATGCGAGAATGTCGCCCACTACTGTGCATATTTCAGAGTCTCACCTTCCTGTAGGCTTTATAAACCGTGGCATACGACCCACTGCCCAGCTTCTCTGTCAGGAGAAAGTCTGCAAGCTTCGGAGGGGCGAAGCTCGACGCCATCTTACCTCATACCTCACATCAAACTGTGAACACATCAGACGCAAAGAATTCAACAAGTTATTCAGCAAAATATGTTTTATGTCATTTCAATCATTTTAAATGAGAGGTGGAGCCAGGGCAGCAGTCAAGAGGCTTGTGATTTAAGGAACCAGCCCTGTGATCTGAAGGTCCCCCAAGTACTATGGCTGAAGTGCCCTTGATCAAGGCAACTAAACTCAATCGCTCCCTGGGTGCCATATACAGGGCTGCCCACCGCTCGGGGCACGTGGTCACACTTCACTCAATGTGTGTGTGTTTCATCTGACAATTTCATCTGTGTGTAAGCACCTTAAGCAAAATAGATCATTTCATTTTTATATGTTATTAATCCCGGGCGGCACGGTGGCTTAGAGGTTAGCATGTTCTCCTCTCAGCGCTAGGGATTCCCGGTTTGAATCCCCATCTGGGTGGTTTCCATGTTCTCCCCGTGTACGCGTGGGGTTCCTCCTGGTTCTCCGGTTTCCTCCCACAGTCCAAAAACATGGATCAAGTCAATTGAGTTCTCCAAATTGCCCCATTTAGAGTGTGTCTGTGTGAGTGAGTGTGTGCCCAGCGATAGATTGGCGCCCTGTCCTGGGTCTATCTGCCCAGCGCCCGAGATGTTCTCCCCTGGATGGGCATGGGGAACCCCCCCGCGACCCTAATAGAGGATAAAGCGGGAGATAATGAATGAATGAATGTTATTAATCCCGGGCGGCACAGTGGCTTAAAGGTTAGCATGTTCTCCTCTCAGCGCTAGGGATTCCCGGTTTGAATCCCCATCTGGGTGGAGTTTCCATGTTCTCCCCGTGTACGCGTGGGGTTCCTCCCGATTCTCCGGTTTCCTCCCACAGTCCAAAAACATGGATCAAGTCAACTGAGTTCTCCAAATTGCCCCATATAGAGTGTGTGCCCAGCGATGGATTGGTGTCCTGTCCTGGGCGTATCTGCCCAAACGTTCTCCCCTGGATGGGCATGGGGAACCCCACCGCGAACCTAATAGAGGATAAAGCAGACGATAATGGATGGATGGATGGATGTTATTAATTAAGAGGTGTGTCCCATTACATTAATCCTTACATGTTTTAAGCATAAATTAGATGATGCTGCATTACATCTTAGTTTAAAGGAGTAAAGAGTAGTGATCATTTAGAATGCATGTTTGTTGACAGTGTGATTAAACAGATGAAAATATCAGCAATTCAGTTCCAGCTTCTCTGATCATTAACCACCAGAAGCAAAGCTTTAACAGTCCATCTGCAGTGTGATGTTAATGATATCAGGTTTGTTTTTGTCTTTAATCTTACCTTCAGTGTTTGTTTTTGTCTTTAATCTTACCTTCAGTGTTTGTTTTTGTCTTTAATCTTACCTTCAGTGTTTGTTTTTGTCTTTAATCTTACCTTCAGTGTTTGTTTTTGTCTTTAATCTTACCTTCAGTGTTTGTTTTTGTCTTTAATCTTACCTTCAGTGTTTGTTTTTGTCTTTAATCTTACCTTCAGTGTTTGTTTTTGTCTTTAATCTTACCTTCAGTGTTTGCAGGTTTCGCTGAATCTTGGACTCACAGTGAAACACTCTGTTTTCTTTCCTGCATCTTGCTGTCAGTTGAAAATGACGTAGAGAAGCGAGGGGCGCAGATCTCAGTACTGCCCTCTAGAGGCGACTGTTGATAGTCACGTTTACGATGGTTCCTGTAGACGAGGCAGATTATAAATGTTTTTAATGAGTGTTTAAAACCTTAAAGTGTAGCTTTTAAAAACAACTGCGTGTTTGATCGAGAGCGTTATTCTCGAGCTGAAGTACCACAAGAGATCGCACTGTAACACTAACGCATCCCCGTCACCCTGCCGCCGAAGAAAACGCTCTGCTCCAAATCTATTCCGTGTTTATACGTTACGAGTTTTAATGTTGATTTAAACGTGTTCACATAAATAACTGGCGCTTTAATGTAGATTGTTTATTAAGTTGATCATTAATCTAGTGAGACTTGGACACCACATTCATTTACTCCAGTTCATGGACGCGATGCGTCAACGCGGCCGCCATATTACTCAGGGGTCCGAGGGTTATGGTTTATTACAATGCAGTTCAGTAATGTTATTAGACTTCGCTTTAATTTTAAATAATCGAAATGTTTGTGTTTTAACAAAAACGTGACGGATCAAACTGAATATTTAATCCACGTAAATTACACTTTGACACTTTATAACTGTAAATGTAACATACATTACATTCATTCCCTCCATTATAATACTGTTTATTTTATTGTACTGATACTGGATGCTGAATTTTCTTCGGGATAAATAAAGCTATCTATCTGTCTATCTGTCTGTCTGTCTGTCTAATTTCTTCATTTTTATGTAATACAGCAGCGCTAATTCGTTTGTCTAACTTCACATCCATCCATAATTTTCCGCTTTATCACCATCCAGGGGAGAACGTCTCGGGCGCTGGGCAGATAGACCCAGGACAGGACGCCAATCTATCACTGGGCACACACACACTCACACAAACACATTCTATATGGGGCAATTTGGAGAATTCAATTGACCTTAATCCATGTTTTTGGAGTGTTGAAAGAAACCGGAGAACCCGAAGAAAACTCACGCGTACACGGGGAGAACATGGAAACTCCACCCAGATTGGGATTGGAACCGGGAATCCCTAGCGCTGAGAGGAGAACATGCTAAACCACTAAGCCACCGTGCCGCCCCTACCTTGACTTTGTCTTTGTAATTTCCTCAACGGAAATGAGTTTAATGTTCGGTTTTTGCGTGTATCTTGTTTTAAGTTTCAGAGTGCAGTACTCGTTTTGTACACGTGAGGTCGCCACAGCACCGACGTTCTAAGAACCCTGAGACGGACGCTCTGAAGACCGAAGCCGTAAAAAGCAGCGTGGTCAGCGGGGTTTAAAGATGGCGGCGCGCGTGGCCGGGCGCTTGGCGGAGCAGGAGCAGCAGGTCGCGGCTCTGAGTGAGGAGGTCCGGAGGCTCCATGACGCGCTCCTCCAGAGCAACGACGCGGAGCTGCAGAGCGGCCCCGACCCCCGACCCCGGCCCCGGCCCCGGCCTGCAGGAGCTGCGCGCTGAGAACGAGAAGCTCCGCTACCGCCTCCTGCACCTGCGGCGCGCCCTCGAGTCCGAGTCCCGCCGGCCTGCAGCGCGCAGCGGCCCCGAAGAACCAGAACGACTGCGCAGCGAGGTCGCATTAATAACAATTATACAGTCCACACTTTAATATTAATCATTCATTAGAGCAGCAATAACTACACTGACAAAAAACATTATGGAAGATAAATCCTCTAGTTTTATTATTATTATTATTATTATTATTATTATTATTATTATTATTATTATTATTATTACTTTGTTATAATACATTAACGGTTTTTAAATTTCTCGTTCTAGCAGGTGAAACCTCAAGCACCTGAAGTTCCAAATAAAGCAGAGAAGAACAAAAACAAGGAAAAATCTAAACCCAAATGTGATGGAGGAGTGGAGGTAATAAACAAAAGGATTTTTTTTAATTATAATTATTTATTCAGTTGAATATTTTACTTATCTATTATTACTTGCACAGTGAGATATTTAGAATGTTCTACTTAAATAGCACAATAGCATATCACTTAAAATTATTTATTATTTATTTATTATTATAAATAAATACATTTATTATTATTTATTTATTATTTATTATTACTTGCACAGTGAGATGTGTAGTATGTTCTACTTAAATAGCACAATAGCATAACACTTAAAATTCTTTTGACACTGTATCAGATTTGTTAAATCAGATTGTATGATGGTTGAGATCAAACATTGAAGTAATTCAGATTGAATAGAACATTATATGTAATCGATAATCTTCCCACGGTTCGGGTGAAGAACTGGCCGGGTTACATCTCAGAGCGCATGGAGCTCTATGAAAGGCTGAAGAAAGAGAACGATGCGATTCTGGCCAAGAATGCAGCAAAGAGTCAGCAGATCTGGGTTCAACTGGCTGATGGACAGAAGGTGAAGGCTCAGTCATGGATCACCACGCCGTACCAGCTGGCCTCCAACATCAGGTTATTAGAATGGTTTCTACCTGCATTGACTTTTTTATTAATCATAGAATGCTACTTTATACTGTACACAGAACACAGTGAATGCAAATGCAAAGCCCAATATATTTATTGTACAAGTACAAATATTCAATGTGCTGCTCTCTACTGATCTATATATACATATACATACTGATCTATATATAAATGTCTGTGTGAGCATGTGTCCAGTTATAGATTGGCGCCCTCTCCTGGATGTATATGTCCAGCACCCAAAACTCCCCCGCCAACCTTTAAATTGGAAGACCATGAATGAATGGATGAATAAAATAAATGCCACTGGCATGTTTACATATATTTAATTATAAGCACATGAATCTATCACGATGGAGAACCTGGGATGGAATGTGTTATACTGCTAAAGTTATCAGATGTTGAAAAGTGACCTGTAGGGTAAAGCAGATTGCAGCTTCAATATAAAGTGCACAGTACATGTTCGGTCAAGTGAATAATGTACAATTTAAACATTTATATGCTGTGTGATATTATTTACTGACTTCTTTCTGCTTGTGATAGAAGTTATGTTATAATAAACATGTTGTATATTGTTGGTGTTCTTCAGTCAGGGTCTGGCTGATAACTCTGTGATCTCTCGAGTGAATGGAGAGCTGTGGGATCTGGACCGGCCCCTTGAGACGGACTGCTCCCTCCAACTGCTGCGTTTCGATGATGATGATGCTCAGGCCGTATGTCTGCTTATGTTAAATATGGATGTCAGGTTTATAGATTTGTTGTTTGAGAATTAAATAAGCCACTGATTTAAATAGACCACAGAGAGTTTTAAGAAAATATAAAGGTACCATGTAAAGTCGAAGCACTTGGTGGTTTGTATCTTTACTGCTGATAACCGATGGGCAGTATAGTGGCTCAGTGGGAAGCCCTGTCACCTTATAACTAAAAGGTTCTGGGTTCAGATCCCAGATGAGGCTCTAGATTCCATATGTTTTCATGTTCTACCCATGTCTGTGTGTGTTCTCCACAACAGTCCAAAAACTTTAAATCCAGTGAAATAGAGATGCTAAATTGCCCAGGCCGTCTGTCTGGCGTGTTTTCACTCTTTTTTACTCCCATTCTTTTGTACTTACTGTTATTTAATTATTTTGCCCATGTGTACACATTTTAATAAAATATAGTAGTTAATGTGGAGGTTTAGGTTTAATTTTCTCTTTTATTTTAGGTCTACTGGCACTCCAGTGCCCACATTCTAGGAGAAGCTATGGAACGCTTTTATGGGGGCTGCCTCTGTTACGGGCCGCCAATTGAGAACGGCTTCTACTACGACATGTTTCTGGACGGGCAAAAGTACGTATTTTAGTACGTTATAGATAAGACCTAGATTGAGCTTGGAGATCCTGATTTCAGTGTTCTATATAATGTCTAGACTGTCTCCCTTGATCATCCAAATAAATAAATTAAGCACATCTTAAGACCATGACACTGTATACTCATTAGTTTGCCAATTAAAATAATACTCTGACTGTTGAACTGTCCGCGCTCTCATATAGGGGAGTGTCCAGCACACAGTTTGGAGATCTGGAGGGACTCTGTAAGACCATCATGAAGGACAAGCAGCCATTCGAGAGACTTGAGATTAGTAAAGAGACCTTGCTGGAGATGTTTAAGGTAAAATATCTTACATACTCTATTATGTGTTATTCTGTAGAACTTGTATTTTACCTTAATACAAAGATGTCTACAAAATGATTTTAATGGATATAACAATAGACTTAATGAGCTAAATTTAACAAGAAAAAAAACATAAGGTAGCACATCTATGAGCACATGTACAAACCATCATCTCTACAGCTAACCAACAGTTAATCACGTGTAGGAGGCTGATCTAGTGATAGCAACACCACAGTTTCTCAGTGATGTCTGTGCAATATGAGCTCTGATTTTTCAGGCAGATGGAACTAATATGTGTTAAAATGGACTTAATTATTTTATTGTGATAAAATTAATTAATTTTGTATCTGGTAATATAATTTTTTTTGCAGTATAATAAATTTAAATGCCGCATCCTTAATGAAAAAGTGACGACACCTACTACTACTGTTTACAGGTAACCAACACTACATGACCTCCCAAATTAATGCACAAGATCGGCTTTTATGAAGAAGCTGCACTTTTATATTGGAATATAAAAAAACTAGTGCTTTTAAATATAATAACTCGTGCTAATATAGTTTTGTTATTTATAATTTAAGTTTAAGAAATAAAACATTATTGATGTAACACAATTATTAAAACATTCATATGGTTTTTAAAAAGAGTTGATTAAAAACTTTTTTGAGTGACCTTTTGGACACTGGAACAAAGTGTAAGCACGTTGGGCTCCTGTTTACATATCATTTGCAGATCTGCCCCAGTTCACCCTTACATGCAAACATGAACCATGGCGTTCTGAGGTTGAACGAGAGAAGAAAATGTAAACATTACGCATTTAACAGAACATTAATTAAAATCTGTATTCATTATTTGTTTATGTAGATCCACTGTTTGTATTTCCTATTTCGTTTGCAATATGTGTGAAAACACATGAAATTTTTAACAATAAGTTCAGAAATATTGTGTTGTAGCTCTTTAAACTCATTGTAATGCATCAACTTTCTCAGATGCGGTCCCCTCATTGACCTGTGTCGAGGCCCTCATGTTCGACATACTGGCAAGATCAAGGCACTGAAGATCTACAAGGTGAGAGCGATTAAAGACTCAGATGGCAATGTAAAGACTTTTAAATCCAGAGAGCATGCTGTTTTGACTTAGTATCAGTATTAATAATTAATCACACATACTTTTATGATTTGATATTCAATACCTCTCTCTACATGCTTATTAATGTTTTATTTCATTTTATTGTATTTGTTATTTGTGTCTTTAATATGCTTTTGTTAAAACATGTCCTATCAATTTTTTTAAGAATTCCTCTACTTACTGGGAGGGACGTTCGGATATGGAGACACTGCAGAGAATCTATGGAATCTCCTTCCCTGACAGCAAGATGCTTAAAGAGTGGGAACGCTTTCAGGAAGAGGCCAAAAACCGAGACCATCGAAAAATTGGAAAGGTGAACCCCAGCCTTTCTACTGAAGTAGTCCAATTATTTAACTTAATCACGCCTGATTGTCAAGCAGAGGATAGTGGATGGATGGATGGATAATTTATTAAAAAGCACTAACACGTTTATTTTTGTACTTTGTTTCAGTTAAAAGCAAGTTTATTTTGTCCATTTATTTATTTCAGTTCGTCAGGACACAGTTTTACACAAACATTAGGATTTGTTGTGGAGTAAATCATGAATTATTGAGCTTCCTATGAAGTAATGTTACAATAACAAAGCCATCACTGTCTTCAATATCTAAATCATACTATAAGCCTAATTGAAATTAAGAGATTCTTTAATTTGCGTAACATGCACCTGACTTCAGGACTTTTTTTTACAAAACCAGAATAATAAGTTCAAATGTATGATTGTAATTACTAGGATGATATTGATGCTGGGGAAAAAAACTCACAGACTATTAAAACACATTAATGTAAGTTGATCCAGTTGCTTTTTAGATCCTTTAAGAGTTCTCCGTTACAGGAACTGTTCTGAAATGCATAGAATAACTTTTCACTTCCTTGCTCCATCTCCGTGAAGATGATCTGTGAATATCGAATGTGCTGCTTATATCACATTCTGAATTTATGTGTGATTGATACCCTTGGCTGTCTCCGTGACAACCAGCTGGTTCTCCAGGAAATGATGTCCTGTTCCCTTGTGGTCAGCTCAGTGGGATGCATGGCTGAAAGCTTCTAAATGAACCGTAGCAGGACTTCTTTCAACCCTCATATGATTTCCAAGCAAGATTGAAAAGAGCAGCCTGGGAGGTTCAGAACATTGCAGGGTGTTCTGTTGTGCTCCAATACGTTAGGGGTCTTTGGAGCTGGTGACGGGGGGTCTGGGAACAGTTTGTCTGGAGTTTAAAGCAGATTTGATGCCGTGTGTCACGTCAAATCCCTGTGGAGATTCAGAAACCGAGCCCTGTGTGTCCTCCTACTGACCAGAAGTGCTGATTAAGTCCTCTGTTTTTCCATCTTTTGTTTTTTTTCTGATGGGCTGATTCAGGACCAGGAGCTGTTCTTCTTCCATGATCTAAGTCCTGGCAGCTGTTTTTTCCTCCCACGGGGGGCCTACATCTACAACACCCTCACAGAGTTCATCAAGGTAAAGTTAAGTTATAAATGTTAGTTTTGGATCTCTTAGTGTTTGATTTTCTTTTTCTTACAATTAATTATAAATCGAATTGGTAATTAGAAAAATGTTAAAATTGCATTTTTATCTGAACGAATGAGATTAAATTAGCTGCAAATGGGGATCAGCCTGTAATGGTTGTTCTAAAAACTTCTGTATCTTTAAATGGGATGATTTTATTAAACTTTCTTAAACTGTTTTATGAAATGTTAGAATTTATTAGAAGACTTTTACATTTTAAAGGAGTTTTGATCCATTATTATTGAGGTTATGTATCATTTTATAGATTAACTTTGCAGTCGGTTTTCTAATCTGTCTTGGCATTCTCTACAGGAGGAATACTGGAGGAGAGGTTTTCAGGAGGTGGCATCTCCAAACATTTACAACAGTAAGCTGTGGGAAACATCTGGTCACTGGCAGCACTACAGTGAAAACATGTTCTCCTTCCCTGTGGAGCAGGAGGTTTTCGCCCTCAAACCTATGAACTGCCCTGGACACTGGTAAATAATATATAACCTAAATATGATAAATAGGTCTTTGTTATTTCCCGACACATAGTTACCCGAAATTAAGTAGAGGGTTGTTTTTATTAGCATTGCTTCTTTATTTCTGTAATTGATTTGATTGTTTAATTTAACGAGAATCCTGCTCATGTTGTATCTGTTTTCTATTTTTATTAAACCAGTCTGATGTTTTCACATCGTCCGCGATCATGGCGAGAGCTGCCACTCAGGTTGGCTGACTTCGGTGTTCTGCATCGCAACGAACTCTCAGGGACTCTCACTGGCCTCACCAGGGTCCGACGTTTCCAGCAGGACGATGCACACATTTTCTGTGCTATGGATCAGGTACAAGATCCACAATGCATTACGACGGTTCATGGTTTGAATTTGAGTGTGGCTGGTTTTCTGTTTCTGGTTTTCATGTTACGTGTTGGTGCATCACAAACCATGAAATGAACATCTTTAATAAGGGGTTTCAAGGTGTCACTGACCATATTCTCATTTCAGATTGAATCAGAGATGAAAGGCTGCCTGGATTTCTTGCGTTGTGTCTACGACGTGTTTGGTTTCTCCTTTCAGCTGCATCTATCCACGCGCCCCGAGAAGTTTCTTGGGGATGTCATGGTTTGGGATGAGGCTGAGAAGGTAGTCACTTTTCTTTTGTTTTCTATATAAAGCATTATTCCAAATAAATCATATAAATAAGCTGATCTGTTAATCTGTTGTCAAATATTATTTTTTTATATTGTGTAGCTGCTAATCAATAAAATCACTCATATTTTAACACATAAAGTTTTTTTTTAAAAGTAAACTCTGTATTTTGCAGCAACTTGAAAACAGTCTAAATGAGTTTGGTGAGCCATGGAAACTCAATCCTGGTGATGGGGCGTTTTATGGGCCTAAAGTAAGTTTTGAAAGATCTTTAAACATGAAACATTACAAATCTGTGATTTATATTTACAAGTTTCCTTTGTCATTATAGATTGACATCAAGATTAAGGATGCTATTGGGCGTTATCACCAATGTGCCACAATCCAGTTGGACTTTCAGCTGCCTATTCGATTCAACTTGACATATATGGGGTACAGAAGTGTTTAATATTGATCATACTAAAAACACAATGGCTTTTTTTAATATAGTTTTGCAAAAACAACTAAAAAACTGTAACACAAGTCTTCCATTTCTTTCTAAAAGGAAAGATGGTGATGACAAAGCCAGGCCTGTTATTATTCATCGTGCTATCCTGGGTTCAGTCGAGAGAATGATTGCCATCCTCACAGAAAACTATGCTGGGAAATGGTATCACATTAATTCATTCATTAGTTTTCAGCAGTATGCAGAATGTGTGGGGACTGAGTGGAATTTACCTGCATACTGTTTACTCTGATTTCTTTCTCTTTTAAAGCTTTGAGGGAGACATGCTTTTAAAACAAGTCTAGAAAATATGCCAGAACAACATGCAACATAATTTTAAAAATAGCTTTAAATTTACAATTTAATACATTTTGCTGCACCTTACACCAGTATTTACTCTCCCCAGCCATGATTTATATAGTAAGTAAAGTTCATGAAATATAAATGAAGTGTAGAAATAATGAGACCAGTGAATAAACTTTATGTAATTCACACAGTGTGTGTGTGTGTGTATACATGTGTATAATATTCATTGTCTTTTTTTTTTTTCTCAGGCCACTGTGGATATCACCTCGCCAGATCATGATCGTGCCGGTTAATCCATCTTTTGAAGAATATGCCACTAAGGTAAAGGACAAAACGTAATGCTTATTAGTCACATTTATGTTGTAAAGAACTTTAGCTTGATGTCGAATTGGCATCCAGATGTAATCATATTTGAGCAGTTCTGTCAGGTGAACATTAGGAGATTCCACATTTCTGTGTAATTATTAAATGAATCACTGCAGGTGACTTTGTACCTCTGTAGGTGTGCAAGCAGTGTGTGGAGGCGGGTTTCATGGCAGATGCCGACCTCGACTCTGGCTGCCTTTTAAACAAGAAAATCCGCAATGCTCAGCTCGCTAAGTACAACTTTATTTTTGGTAAGAATCGTTCATAGCAGCTTTGTTATTAGGATGTCTGTCCTCTTAATAATACTTTTGTCCATTTAATGAACTTGCTTTTATATTAACGCTACACAGATCTTGCTAACACAATTTATTTAATGAATTATGATATTTTAATATGATGTCTACGTCTGTGCAAATGTTTTTAACATCCTCAAACTTGTCTCAGATAATCCATACTTAAAACTTCAATTCCGTTTTGAAGTGTGAAACACAAATACAGTTCTGAAGACTTTAAGGTGTAATAAGGGATTAAAACAGTTTTTCATCATCAGTTCACTATCAGAACCACTGGAATTAAATCTGCATGTTACATGTTTGGAAGAAGGATTACTACCTTTTTAAAGTTTAACTTTAATTACTGAAATTCGGACGAGGTTGTGCAGACATGCTGAACTCTTCTGGTGTTTATACTGAGGCCACTACACTGAGGTTTCCAACACACTTGATTTTTCCACGATGCGAATGAATCTTCCGCCTGTTTGCTTATGAAATGTGTAATGCTGTGATGCCAACTGTTGCTTTTGCAGAGCAGCTGCAGAAATTACCATTGACATTGTGTGCTGTTTTTTTTTCCTGTTGTTGTCCTTGGCAGTGGTGGGTGAGAAGGAGAAAATGACTAACAGCGTCAATGTGCGCACGAGAGACAACAAGGTTCATGGAGAGCTGACTGTGTCTGAGGTTCTGGACCGACTCGCTCTCCTGAAACAATCACGATGCAAGAATGCAGAAGAGGTTTTTTGAACAAGGCATAACGGCCTTATCCCAAATCAGAACACAACCACTTTTTGTTTCTGCTATTTATTTTTAACTATAGTCTTTGTCTATAAAAGTTTTGTTATTGCCAACAGAACTCTTTAGTGTGTGTGTGTGTGTGTGTGTGTGTGTGTGTGACTGTACCCTTCATTTAGCGTTTTGTTTATGCTTGCCAGGGTCACAACATTTTTGGAGGGGAGTGGTTGTGAAATAACAGGACTTTTAAAGCTAAATACCTTTAATGTATTCAGTTAAAAGCACTGTATTTATGCAAGACTGCTCATTTTCGTTAAAGACAAGATTTGCATTGTTGTGTAGTGATCTAAAAATGATGAATTATGAATGAATTCATTAACAATAAAGTCTGATACTGTGCGTAATTTATTTGCATGTGTTTGATCATAAATTTGTTATTATCCATTTAATAAAGCCTCGAATAGAGAACTGACACTATGATTGCGACTCGAGTATAGATATACACTTTTTACGAGCAATAACATGTAGCCAAAACAAGTAAAACTCTGCATGCATATTACCCAGAAATTAAAATATTTTTTTGGAATCGAACTAAAATTCTAAATAAATAAAACGGAACGTGTGTGGGAGTATAATATGTCGCGTTGATTAGGTTTTGTAAATAACCAATAAAGGACAAGAAGCGTGTTCTATCAGCCAATCCCAGCCCAGGAGGCGGGACGCTACAGAAAACGGGTAGGAAAATCGTCCACGGCGTCAAGATGGTCGTTAACGGCTTTAAGTGGGTTTTTGAACGCGGGCGTATAATAATGAAGAGATATGGAATTGTGTTCCTGTTACTCGCTGACGTTTTCTTCAAATCTGCAAATGGTAAGAGTTTAAAAAACGATTAGATACCAATACTAACGTTGCCATCATTATCTAGAAACCCTGCTAACGCTCACAGCTAGTCATGATGTTGTGCTTTATGGACCGTATTACAAATGGTGCCATTGTTAACTCGATAGTGCACTTCATAAGGGAATAGACGCGTTTGATTATCCTGCACTGTATTGCGCTGATGTAGGGACTGTGGTGCTAGTTGGGTTTGAACCATTCATTTGCATTCTTCAGACTATGCTAATTACCTTCGTTTTTTAGTATAACCATAATGAAATGGGTATTAAATGGCGTTTTTATAAAATATAATGCGTGGGATAATTGTAAATACCTGAAATATAAATCATTTATTGGATTCTAGCAAACAAACACAGTTATGTGTATTTGTGCCAGTGTTGCTGTCGTGGTGCTTAATAAACAGAAGTGTCTTTCAGATGTAAGACAAATGTAAATAAATAACTCCGTATACAATAACTTTCTATATGTAAATAATATTCAGTTGGGTTTTAATATTTAATTGCATTGTGATTTATTTGTATGTGGTGTGTATGTGTGTGTGTGTATATATATATATATATATATATATATATATATATATATATATATATATATATATATATATGTATATATGTGTATATTATATATATATATATATATATATATATATATATATATATATATATATATGTGTGTGTGTATGTATGTGTATATATATATATATATATATATATATATATATATATATATATATATATATATATAAAAAAACAGACCAGCATTCTATGCTATGTAAAATTATTATTGATCATACACGGATTAATACGTTATGAAGAACATTTAAGTAATGTAATAAATTGCATGTTATGTTTGTTTTGATCAGCTAATCAAGTCCATATAATTGAGTGTATAAAATGGTGATTGTTGAACTAAAATCTATAGTCAGATATTAAATCTCTTGTTCAGTTGTATTTTCCTGTTTTTCTGCACATAGAAGAGCAGTTCATATCTGAAATAATTAATGCTTTATGATCGTATACACAGTCTGGTTCATTGTTTTCAGATTGTTTTAGAAGAACCTTATATTTAAGTATAATTTTTTTTACTTTACCTGTTTTTAAAAAATGTACATCATAGACATTTAACAAAACATTCTG
Organism: Corydoras sp. C115; assembly: GCA_019802505.1. Lineage (NCBI taxonomy): Eukaryota > Metazoa > Chordata > Actinopteri > Siluriformes > Callichthyidae > Corydoras > Corydoras sp. C115. The sequence goes on along the minus strand of JAFMOC010000019.1, from coordinate 2,115,768 downwards.
CTGGCACCAAAAATCCAGCCAGAGAGCTCTAATTCTTTCCTTTGATATCTCTCTGTACAGCCCCTTACAGAGTCACTCTTTATCTATTTTTTTTAATAAAATTGCGGTTTTATTTAGTACATAATTTTTCAATCATGCTCTTTTGTGCGCCTATCTGCTAATTCACAGGGAGCCATTTTTACTTAAAAACCTACATGAATAAAAAAGTCTCTTTTTTTGCCTGACTTCAGCAAAACCATGAAAAGCCATCTCCTATGACTCATTAGTTTGTTTTTACTGTTCCTGAAAGGATGTAACTCCGTATGATGACCGTGCAATGAATGGACATTTCTTTCATCACTGGGTTATGAAAAAGACTCTGAATTTGCTTAATTGCTGATTTTTATTGTAGTAGTATAAGGGTTCTCACAATAACCAGAACCCCAGCTATGATAACTCACTGGCAACCTAAAAATCTGTTCAGGTTTTATCAGATCAGAAATTTGTGATCTAAAGAACTGCAGACCTGTTTGACTGGCATATATTGTATCTTTTTTTCTTTTTTAACAGGGTACATAAGCTCTTCCAATGATGCTCCAGAAGCTGCTTACACAACACAGCACAGTTCTACCGTAATGAGTTTAGTGCAGTCAACAAAGTCAGTAGCATCAACAGGTAAGAAATGATTCAGGTTCACTTCACCAACTTACAATTGGATGTATTTTTTTTCTTTTTGCAATATAAACCCCTGATTATTTTTTTCTTTCTTTTATCAGAGTCTCCAGCTAATATTGAAAATTACACAGCCAACTGTCCAAGTGGAGGACTATGTAATAAATTACCTTCTAATTGCTTCACCTGTGATTTTCATCACAACTGCAACTATGGCAGACCAACCAATTTCACCTGTAAGGCCAAGAAAGGAGTTCATTGTGTGGTATGTATGCCCATGAGTTTATACATGATTATACACTGTAAACATGAATGCCTGGTGTAATCACTAGTGTTCTTACTTAATCACTACCACAGGACAGCTCATCTCAGCGACAGACAGACTTTAATCTGACTGTGGATTGTCAGTTCTGTTGGCAGCTTGACCCATCACAATACCAATGCAACATTTCCACCTCCTGCATGACCGTGTCCTGCCCTCGCAAACGCTACAATGCCACATGCAAGGTTCTGGATCATGTAAACTGCTTAGGTAAGAATTTTTCTTTAACTTTGCTTGACTGCTGTTTCACTCTTAGGTTTGGCTGTGAACTAATGGAACAAATAAGAAACATAATGTAGAGCCAGATGTGTAAATGGTACAACTGACAGTATGTCAAGTAATATGTTAAATATGACGGACTACTGTAAAGTTTTTGTAAAACGTTTATACTTTACATACTTGGAGCTAATTTACACATTAATGATCTTATTTGCATTTTATTTATCATAAGTGAATCTTGGTCAGTAATAAAGCCACATACTTCTTTATATATATACTTATAAAATATATATATAAAAACTTATTATATATATATATATATATATATATATATATATATATATATATATATATATATATATATATAAATTATATATTTATATATTATATAAAACCTAAAATCCCTTCATCTTATTTATAAAGCAGTAGAATACCGATTTCTTTTTGTCTGGCATGTTATTAAAAACTGTATCAGTGCTTATAATCTTTTATTGCTTTAAAAGCAAACCCAGGCTCTGCATTAAGAACAAGTTATTGTAAAGAAAAACATAAACAGAGCAGATAATGCCTTTCAATAGAGAACTCGCTTCTTATATCCTCTTCTGTATTTCAGCTTTATTAGTCCAGACTATTCTGCACACTGTTTCCTAATGGAAATGTTTCTGTGAATTCATTTTAAATTCAGCTTGAAGCCACAAAAGTATCAGGCCTTATTTTATATTCTTGGTTATAATGTGTCGCTCCTGGAATAAAACCTGCTGTCTTTGTGTGAGTGCACATGCATTAAGCACTATCAGAACATCATGGTCTAAAGAGCCCAAACCTTTTCACAATATATGAAGAACACAATGTTATGTAGGTGCTCTAGTGATTTATCTGGAATTATAGATAAGCAGGCTTGTTAAAATAATTCATATTAATTATATAAAGCAGTGCAGGAACATGTATGTTGGGTTCCTGGTTATTTGACGTTCTATGCATCTAAACTGGTTGCTGATGTCTTTGTTTAAAACAGGTAAAAGAGAATTCCAGAAGCGTTTGTTTTGCAACTGGACAGGAGGATACAAATGGTCTACTGCATTGACACTCAGGTAAAATGGTCCTATTTTGTTTTTATCAATTACGAAATGCAAGACTAAAATACAAAATTAAATAGTTGCATGAAACGGCGCATTTTCATCCAAAATAACTGCAGGATGTTGTTGATTAAAACTTCTAAAAGCCATACTCTACATAAAAGTGGATTTTTGCGAGAGGCTTATTGATGATCTGTAAAGCCATAACTTCATGTAGGATTTACGCAGTGCATTTTGTGCAGACGTGGCTCAGTGAGGGTCTCCTCCTCCTCCATGAGCCGCTGGTCAGCACTGACAGTGTGTTAAATCATCAGTAGATGAACTGATTTAGTTCAGTCATTAAATTTGGTTTAATATTTTCTGATTCCGCATGATCATGAATGTGCTTAATGGTGTTTGCAAAAAACAAACAAACTGTAAACCTACTGGTCCAATAGAAATCTGGTTCTGTCTATCAGAACCAGCAGTGTGATGTCAGCTGAGGTTTTTCTTTGGGTTCAATCATTAAAGTCACTTTGAGCCTGAGTGAAGATTAACAGTTTTATAAGATCCACACTGCAGGTACATTAGCAAAATCATTATGTTCTTTGTTTTTGTGTGTGACTGCTGACATATAACAAGTAATTGCTGCGTTTATGCTCATTAAAATCCAATTTTAATCATTTAAATGTCTCGAGTACCGAGGGCGATGTTTTCATTTAGCCATTTCAAAAGCCTTTTTCATTAAGAAGCCCAGTGTGATTTAAAGTATTTGATGTAAAATTAAAATTAAAGCACACTCTTTTTCGAGATCGATGGCTTTGAGGATATTCTTAATCACATAAGACCTGTGCACATTTCTGTACTGTAGAAGGTTATAGAATGATTTTTTTTAAATGAGCTAAATAATTAATATTAAAATCATGGACCTGACATTTCCAGGTGAATCTAATTCTGTCAAAATGAGTTTATTAGAATAGGATTGAAAGGAAAAGTATAGAAATGAAATGTAATGGCTCTGTGGTCTCATGCAGCATTACTCTGGGTGGATTTGGAGCTGACCGCTTCTATCTGGGTCAGTGGAGAGAGGGACTGGGCAAGCTCTTCAGTTTCGGAGGACTGGGCATCTGGACACTCATCGATGTTTTGCTCATTGCTGTGGGATACGTGGGACCTGCTGATGGATCACTTTATATCTGAGACACTGGGTATAAATAAGAATGAAATGTGGATTGCGGTGATCCAGTAGATTTTACAGATAAGGGTTTTTGTGTTTGGAAGTGATGTTCAGATGCAACAAACATGGCTAATGCACGGGCCCTCAGGTGATACACATGCTTGAGTTTGTATCCTCACTGCTAACAAGAAAAAGCCAAGCATTCAGTCCAAAAGTAAATAAAACCAAACAGAAGCTTTTTCATCTTTAACATAATCACTTCAGACAGTGTGAAACAAATGACTCTTCAGTTGCCTGCATGTTTGTCTGCCATGTGGGCCCTAACTGTGAGAAGAACTTTGAGGTTTTTATTTTTCAAGATCATAAATGGCACTGTATGATGGATGGCATTTTCTTTAAATGCAGTTAGATTAAAAAAATGGGCCCAGATCTGCTTAAAAATAGATCATTCCTGGAGACTGAAACCCAAGAAAGAACCTTTGAACGCTGCTGGTTCCTATCAACGTTGTACTGCTATTTAATTTTCCTGTAAACGGACCAACATCTGTGACGTTTGTCTGAGCAGTGGTGACATTTGAGTAACTATTTAAGTATTTTTGTCTGAAGTCAGTGCTGATAAGAATCCCAGTGGTTACTGGCCTGGATCAGATGTTTACTGAAGCCCTGCCAGGCTGATGGCGAGAGACTTCTTAAACATGTTCTATTTAAACAGTCAGAGGTTTCAGGTCTGTTTACATGTGATGTAGAGGAATGAAAGGTACAGATGTCACCTTACTGCTCTTGCTGCTTTACACCATTTTATGTGAGTACACAGTTTCACCATTTCATATGATGTAACAGGATAAGCCACATAAATATCAGGTTTTATTTTATATTCTTGCAGTTCTATTGCATGGCTCCTAGAATAAAACCTGCCATCTTTGTGTAAGTGCACATGTATGAAGCATGATCAGAACATCATGGCCTATAAAGAGCCCAAACCCTTTTTACACTCACTTTTTAAAGTTTAACATGTTGGGTCGATGCACTGGTGGTTTATATGGAACTATACAGGGACAGTTGTTTTAGAGTTTATAATGAAAAGCAGTAATTATTCAAACATGTATGTTGGGTTTTTGGTAATATGATATTTATATGCATGTAAACTTGCTGCTCTGTAATGGTTCTGTCTAGTATATCTATATTTAAAGGGTAAGGGGTGATTAAAATATACAAAAAGTGTAGAAACTACAAGGTGTTTCTGATGAAGATTGAAAACAATCTGGTGCAAAGTTGTTGTTTTTTTTTTTTTTTTGTAAGATTTTTTTTTTTATTAGCAGCTGACGATGTGCAGAAGTCTGAGGGAAAATGAGACAGTTGGAGTTCATGTGACCCCCCCCCCCCCCAATTGTGTGTCTTCAATAGGAAATTACTGAATATAAAAAACAGGTGCTGAAACTGTAGGCATTCTGTGAAATGTAAGAGGTTAATTTGCAGAAAATCTGGTTAACAGCATCTGCTAGAGTCTGTAAGCTTTGTGTGGTTTTCAAAATATCAATATATTTTACAGGATCAGGTTTAGGAACCAAAACACCAGTATTTCATTTAAAAACAGCCATTTCTAAAATGTCGACACCTGTTTGTACAGATTATTACGTTAGAATTATTCTAAAGGAATACTTTATATAAGTTGCAAAAAATAAAGACTATTTTCCAGAAAACATAATCAAGGAATTTATTTGTTTTGCAGATTGAACCATCTTCTGCAGTTTTGCACAAATGTTTTGCACAAGTCCTTTAGATAAAGAAAAAAATAGTTTCACGCAAATAATTTCTGATAAAGGGCAAGTATACTCTGCGATCACGATTCCTGAATCCATGACTCATTCTGATAGAATTACACGAACATCGGGAGGTTGATTGCTTGTTGTGTAATTTGTTTCATAGTGCAAAAATAGGTTTTCAAGCTGTGAAACAGGTTTTTTATTCTTGCACCTTTAACCTACAGTTATACTCAAAGGTTTGGCCAAACTTGTCCAAGTAAAATTTCTAAAGCTAGTGAGAACAGGTTCAGTTTTGTAGAACATATATTATTATCTACATGGCTTTTGGAGGTGCTGGTGGACTATGTGGGTAAAGATACTGTAAATGAAAATGGTCTTACAGAGAGCCACTGCCTATTAATGCTATTTAAATTAATTATAACGGTCTTGTTTTATCTGCAAATAGTTTTAGGTTTATTTGTTATTTGCACAATGTCAGGACGTGTATTGAATTGCTTTTAGTGAGGCACAGAGAGACAATAAAATACAAAAAAAAAAAGAAATTGTACAGTTTTGCCAGCGCTTTTACCAGTACAGCCATACTATGACGCATCAGAACCAGCAAGGAGCAGATGAGTGCTCACTCCCACAATAAGCAGCTATTTCCATGTTTTTAGGTGCCTAAAACTTTTTAACAGCACTGTGTATTTGTGGTGTGCCACACTTGTAGTAGCTGTAATCATGAAAATGCAGACAAGCCTTTATACCAAACCTGTAATTTACTTTAATTCGAATTTTACTGTAACTTAAGGGAAGGATTTAGAATGATTAAGAATAATGCTGTATTTTTTTTTTTATGTATTATTGTAGTAGTCATGTAGTGTAGTGGTTTTTTTTTTCAAAACAAGAATTAGTTATTTGTTATGCAAAAGGAATATTTATGATATTTATGAAAAATCTAGACAACATTTTGGCTATAATAAAAGTTCACTTCCAGTGTTCCATAGGAACCCGTTTCATAAATCGGTCATTCATAAAAATATATATTGCACGTTGTAGATCCCACATTCTTTTGCATTTTTTGTATCTATATATACAAGAAAAAAATATATCGACATATTTTGGGATGTGTTTACACTCTGGCAGGATTCTGGGTTCATTTAGTGAGTAAATTCATGTTTCACAGAACGAAGTTCTGTGTTTACAAGAGCATCAGTGGCTCTTGTAAAAAGCAGTTATGATCGGATGCCTGCACTCAGCATCACTCACGCTTCCTACATGCTGAGGCTCTGGTGCTGCCTGGAGCTTCCTATCTGATCTGTGATCAGATTTCCCTTTGACAAGTCCTCGCATCATGGCAGAAGTTAGAGGCGGAGAGTGATGAGGGGGCACACTACAAGTCTGAGTTTACGCATTAATGAGCTAACCTTGGCTGATCTTCAAGCATCACTGTGTGGGTTTGAACCACCACTCAGAGTGCGGGGGGGCTCAGAGCTCCAGTGAGCCTAAGTTTTGTTGTGGTTTTCTGTTGTAATCCAATGCAGCTTCCCTTCACTTAAACCTGCAGGCTCTTTTTTGTCTGCTACTTGACAGCATTTTGTTGGCAAAGGTTCCTTCACTCGTTATGTATTAGAATCTACTATAAACTTTTAAGTTTAAAGCTGTAAAGAAGTTTAATTTATTTAGAGACGTGAGAATTTTTAATCAAACTCAACAAATGTACAATGTTCTCATGTGTAAATGTGAGTCAGATCACCAAGTCAGGCTTCAGAAGTCAAAGCTTCGGGCTTTTAATGCAGTTATTTCAAGGAAAAAAAGAGGAACAAAGAATGCAATATTCACAGAGACTTAATATATACCAACTTTATATTGTGATATTTAAAAATAGATGTTTTAGAAAAATGAAAACTATTAGTTTCAGAAAAGGTTAAACTTCATAAACTTAAAAAATGTTTTCTGTTAAAGGTTTCATTGCTGTGGGTTTTTGCATTTAATTTTAACTGTTAAATAGTTTTTAATTTTAATAATGTATTAATGTTCAAAGGCCTTGTTTTCTCGGTCATGGCAGTTTTGACTCTTCTTTGTAAAAGTGGCTCCAAATCTCCAATGCAGATTTAGGTCACCCTGCAGATATGCATTTGGAATCAGGTCTGAGCTTTAATGGGTCCATTCCAAATATTTAATCTTCTTCTGGTGATGCCATTCTTTTCTTAATGTGGAGAACAGCTTACCTTTATACAGGGTTTATTTAAAGTCACTTTAGTAGATGGCAGGTTTATTCTGAGTGCTTTTTAACATGCAGTTAAATGAAATGGGTTTATTCTGAACACCGCGTTTCATTTCTCCCTTTAAATGAGTCGGTTCTCAGATTTTAGCTCACAATGTAAATATGAATCAAATTTTTTGAACATTACAAGAACATGGAGAGCGTTTACATATTTATACTTGATGTATATAGTCATCTGTAATAACTGTATGAACTAATGTAGTTCTCACTTTAAAATCTATCCTGATTATCTCCTCAAGCAGTTCCACCCACAAACGATGCCACCCACTCAGTTTAAATACCAGTTTGTGCATTTACAGGCTGTTCACCAACTTCATCTATGCTGAAAATGGAGTTAATGACTTGACCCAACAACTGAATTTTAGAGAAGACAGCTGGGTTTGCATACATTTACGAAACAATGACTTAAACATGAACAATGTAATCAGGTTTAAAATCAATGGTACTAAATACCTATTTTAGACAGATTACACAAAGCAGGAATGTCCAATACTTTTGTAAGTTTTATTTTGACAGTTTTGGCATTGTTAGTGAAAATTTAAATATGCAGCTTTTTTTTTTTTTTTTTTTTTTTTTTTTTTTTTTTTTTTTTTTTTTTTTTTAAAAGGCAGACGTTTTTTTTTTTTTCTTTTCCTCTCCCCCCAGACAGGAACATCTTAAGTCCAGTTCACACTGATGTGTCAGATGTGCCTGAAGTAGCCTTCAAAATCAAAAAATGTAATAGTAATGTGTGATCCATGGGGTATGTTATTCAATCTGGCATGTTAAGTGCATTTATATTAGTAAAGACCAAACATTTCCTATATTTAATTCATCAAATCCTACTTGGTGTGTTTTTAAAAAAATTAAATAAAAAAAAAAAAGTACATGAAGTGAATTTAAATACATTCATATGGTCTAATCAGAGGGAATTATTATGTGAATTATTACTTGGGGATTTGTCTGCATGTAGAAATGAATGTTTGCCATTTTAGATGTGAAGATGTAATTTAGCACATTTGTGACTGACGCATTAGTTAGCATTCAGGTGTAATTTAGCTTTAGTCATATCCAGAGATAATATATAAATAAAAAAACTTAGATAATTGGCTCAGAGTGCAATTTTCACATTTGAAGGCTTTTGTTACCATGTAATGAGGTTGTAGTTGCCTAGTAATATCAGAATTACACTGCCCACTCTAAAGAACAGATCATGAGGGAACTTGTGCCAGTTAATCACTGGTTTGCAAACCCCTGAATCTTCTAAATCCAGCATTTCCCAGACTGGCATTCAGTAAACCGGTGCAGCATTTGCATCTATACCATTCTGAGGAAGTAAAATGTAATTCTATTAAAAATAGAACCAAATTGTACTTAGGCTGCACATGCATACATTTTTCTTTTTCTAAAAATGAACACATTTTAAAAAGTTAGTTAAATGTAACCCATATAGTCAAAGCTACAGATATACATCCCTGTGTATGATGCAGCTGCATAAGGTTTACTTTAAGTCACTAGGACATAGAATTTGACTGGGTGCACAAACTTTTGCAAATTTTAAGGTGTGCCAATTTGCCTTCATTTTAAACCATGCCTACAGAAGCATGTGACTCCCACACACAGGCTAATACTACACCCAGTTGAACTGAGCTGTACATTATATTCCAACACTTAATTTGAGAGCTGCTCCTTTTTACTCACATCAAACACTGTTAACCTTAAGGAAACCAGAATCCAGCTTAATTATTTGCATTAGGAGCAGTGTGTAACAAATTATTAGATGCCACTGGTCATCCCTAAACATGAGTGAATACATTTACAGATTAGCATAATGAATACAAATAAGCCAGGAGACAAGTGAACAGAGGAAGGGATAAATGCATTGCAGTGATTTATTTTTTTTTATTTATTTTTTACAGGAAATGGAGTAACTTTGTCTCTGCCCAGCTGTAGGCAAATGCAAAACACTTTTACACACTGGAGCCAGACACCTCACTGTCCATTTCCTTTCTAGGCTACACTTACAAAGCAGATGGGGCTTTACATGTGATTTGAGAAACTTCATAAGTCAGATCCCTGCTAGAATAGTAACCTCTCAGATACAAAAGAAGCACAGAAAATAATTTAAAAAGCAAATTAAAACTTTAAATAAAAAGAGATGGGGATTACTATTTATCCAAATGCCAGGGAGAAGTTATGGCCACCAAATGACTTTCCTTGCTGCTTTTATTATTCTCTTTTTTCTTTTTCTTTTTTTTTTTCGCACGAGGGCATTAGCCATCTACCTGAACCACTGTTCACACCGATGAGTACAGACAATGTTCACAAGGACTCACTACTCTAGTCACATTTTTAAACATGAAAATTATATTTGTATATAAAAAAAAAAAAAAAAAAAACTTTCTATTCGTGTCTATAACATGGTGGTTTGGCATTTGCACTCTTCTTGTAACACCTTTTTTTTTAATGCAGGATTTCAAAAAAAGTGAAATTATCTTAATAGAAAAATGGGGGAGGGGGGACCATAAGGTATTACAAAAAAGTAAGCAGACAATTTAGATCGGATCCATTTGTGTTGAATGACCATTCACAATGATGGCAGTGTGGCGTAGGAAGCGTTCCCCTCACTGCTACAGATCAGTGTTGCCGTTTCGGGGGAAGTGAGGATCCCCCCGGTTCGAGTTAAGTTTGTGTTGCTGCTGTTTTACCTCGTTCTGCTACAGACATGCCATGAAACCCACGTGTGCCATCTGGACCTCTAGGAAGGCGCACGACGCCTGGGGGAAGGCCATCTGCATTTTGAATTTTTCTTCCCAGCATGGGGCTCCCGACTGGGCTGCTCTCCTGACTGGCCACTTGCTTCCTGCGCTGCACCCATGGGCTTCCTGATGGGGTTAGGCTGCTGTCTGAGGAGTAATCTGCCCAGCGTCGACTAGGCTCAGGACTCAGTCTTCCTTCACTCACCAGGGGTGAGCGGTTATTTGGTGGTGCTTTGCGCTGGGCACATGGGCTTGTTCGTGGGCTGTTCCATGGACTGGAGCGGGGCGATACAGCTGGACTAAGGTGGAAGCCGCCGGGGCTTAGCTTGTTGCAGGACCGTGATTTGCGGCCAAGCCGAGGCGACGTCGGGTTGCTCTCGGTGTCTGAAGAACTGCAGGCCGAGTCATCTCCATGATACTGGAGCTCACGTACACGACTGTTCAATGAACGACTCTTGCGAAGTCCTCCGCCACTTCCATTTTCTTCCCGCTGTCGCTCTTTCGGCACCTTCTTTTTGGGTGGCTTGGTGCCGATCAGCACAACCTTGAGCCCCAACGATCCCTTGCCCTCCGCTTGCTCACACATGTACACACCATGGGCCCTCACAGCTGCCTCCACCTCCTCAAACTCAACAATTGCACAGGCCTCAGTTCCCAACTGCGAGTATCGCCCACTCAGTTTCTTCAGATCAGGAGGCAAATCTTTGCCAGGTTTCAGTACGCGCACCGAGGCGATTGGGCCGTATGTACCAAAGGCCTTAAGCAGAAGCTCCATAAGCCGTTCCTGCTGGGCAGGGTTTGCACCAGGGCTCCCATCTCCAGTTCCACCACCACCTGCCAGAGCCACGCCCAACTCAGGCCAGCAGTGCAGGTCACTCAGAAGCAGCATGCGGCTTGGAAGCGATTCGCTGGCAAATACAGGCACGCTCGTCCTGCGGCGGACCTTTCGCCCCTCCTCATTTAGCTCCAGCAGGGTGGAGTGGCGGAGAGCATACGCTGTAGTCCTCCAGTCTCTGGTCAGGTGTTTTACCTGAGATACAAACAACCAATTAAAGTTCAGTTAAATTAACCAATAATTTTATTTTAAAGATATTTAAGTTTTAAACAGCATGACACAAGCCTGGTTCAGTGTTATGTCATTTACATAGTTTTTTTTTTTTTTTTTTTTTTTTTTTACATTTTGAAAAATGGACACCTGATCACTGCACAATTGATGTCCTGCACTGTAGACAAGTACAATTTACGGAGTTTGAAAACCCACCTTACAGAAAACACTTAAAAAGGAAGCTAGTGTGCAATTGTCTAAGACACTAGTTTCTCACTGTAGTCACTAAAGGATACATTAAAATGTATTACACAAATGACCGGGATGTCTCCAAACCCTGGCCCATGTCTCAGTTGTACTCTGCCCCTGCTGGAAACAGGTCGTCTCTAAAAACACTACATATTTACAACTTCATAAAACTTTAAAAACTGGTTAACCATAAAGTGCTTCATGAATCCAGAACTTAAAAGAACATTACAGGACCTGTGATCACATGGACAGATTTAGGCAATGCATGCCAGCACTCCGGCATACAGTGACATTGTTGCATTTGGAACGACAGCGGAAACCAAACCACTTCACTCAACGCCCACTCAGACTGCAAATGTTACCAATTACCAGAGCCACTTCTCACTTGCCCCATAATCACTACAGTACCCAATGAAATTAGGCTGATTATGGCCCATTTATAAAAGTGGTAACCATGTTAAATTTAACAACCTGTTTTAAAACCTAACGTTCTGATCACTACGTTCCTCATCCTGCTGAATAGGATTTGCATTGCTGTGGCTATAAGAGGAAATGAAAGAGGAAGTTAAGACATCACTTTCAACAGAAGGACAACCACAGCGGCTGCATCACACAGAGGGCTTGCAACATTCTGAAGTGGCACAGGTGATCGGATCATTACCATGCAGACTTCATAATGTTATATTACAGGCTCAAATCCATAGCAACTTCCACTCAGGACTCAATGCCTGCTAGACCAAAAATAAAAAGTAGAGTTTGCTTAAGAGCCCAAAAATAATCACAGCCATCTTAATGCTGCAATCACCCTTCCAGAAGTTCGATACTTGAGACACCGTTTGATTAGTGCTATGATTGTTGGACCAGTGGTCTCTTAATATGCATAACGTCCTATTTATTACTCCAAGTGACTCGAATCTAAACTTAAGCCAACTGCTCAGTTGTATGAGGGATGTAAACCAAACAGTTACAGATTCTTATCAGTGTATAATAGAAAAAAAGGACAAAAATAAATAAAATAAAAAGATAGTCAGTAGACGGTTCACAAATTTAACCACTTAAAGTTTTCTAGATGGTTTGTCAGAGGTGCAATAGAACAAGGCAAGATCAGGTTTGGTCCTCACAATTTTCTTCCCTGTTGATGTTTGATTTGATTCTTAACTTCATGTCAGCTGCTGAGACCATTATTGTTTCTAAATAATTTGATTTTAATTTAACATTATATAAAATCATAATTTCCACTATTTACATTATGTTTATTTTTGGTTAATACAGCATTTAATCCAAGTTCTGTCAGGAATCTGATCAGTTGATGTGAAGAGTTTACAGTAACTGTCCATTTTGTACAATTTTGTTCTGAGGAGTTCATCTGTTTAAAGGATAAAATTGTTTCCCTGAAGTCTTTGATCCACAGACTGTGCAGGTGGGCGACTGGTCTTTCAGTACGAGTGGGTGAGCTTTGTGCATCCTATACGGCATTTAGTGTATATACACTGGTCCCAGCGTTTTTAGGCGTAGGTTTCTTACTTAACCAAGATGTTTTTTTTTTTTTGCCAGTCACTTTATCTTTTTTGGGTTAACTGAACTGAAGGTAGACGTTAGTCACCCCTTGGCCCTGTATCTGATCATATCTCAACTCGGGTGCAATGCTCTTTGCTCCTTGTGTTGCATCATGCCCTACCATTTACGTCAAGTTGGTACACATGCAACTCATGGGATAAAAGCATTTGCTAAATGACCTATTGTAGCGTATTTAGGTGCCACATATACATTTAGCTACATTTATCCAGATTGAACTTGGCTTTAACATTTAATCCACCTACCAAAATTAAAATACCACATGTTGTATTTAAGTTCTGAGAAATGCAATCTTCACAAGCTTGAAACATTATTTGTGATCTGTAAAGCAGCATCTCTGCAATGTGACATGATTCATCCATCCAATTGACAGCTTATGTAACAGATGTCAGTTCTTTTCGATGGGGGAGGTGATTTCTAGCAAAGGATTTTCAACACAACCTACCTTTTTGAAAGACGTGAGCAGTTTGACACTAACGAAGCCAAGCTTATTGCGCCGGACATGTTTAAGCAGGAAGGCATCATGCTCCAGGTTCTCATCCGAGAGGTAGTACTCGATCTGCGTTATGAGCTTTTGAATGAGCTCAGGGTCTGGTGGCTGCCAGCTTTCCTCCTCTCCACCACTTGTTCCAGCACCACTGAGGTAGGACAGAAAGAAGTTGACTTTACTTTAGCCATTATTACCTCCTGAGTTCTTTAGTCCTTTTGGACAGCTGGAAATGTATGATTGCACATGTTTATGAAACTAAAAATAAGTACTGAGATCATATTACCTCAATTTGTATTGTTGCCATATGAAAACTGAATCCAATTGGCACCCTCTGTGTTTACTCTGTTCTAACTAATCCTGAATTACAATCAGTGCAGGCATCAAAAGTACCACTTACACAAGCAAACACCCCCCCCCCCCCATCCCCATCTGACAGCTTCATGACTGCCAAGTGACTGACGAACACATGGTCCTGCCAGGACAGTCCAGAAGTGTGCAGCAACACTAGTGTGCCCTCAAAGAAACAACAAATCGTTGTTTCAATCCCTTTTCAATCAGCCCATAATTAAAACAGCCTGCTCATGATTACACCACTTGCCTACTCGACAGATCTGAATATAGAGGCCAGGAATCAAGTGAAACAGATGACTCACCAGCTTTTTACAACCTCCCACACCCTTTAAAGGCTGGACAAAGATGACAAAATGCATTCACCGTATTCAACAAGTGAGTGATGGGCAGGGAACCAAAACTTGCAGCAATTTTAGATAAAAACTGCCACGCCTTATCAATTCAATATACATTACAGTACCGTTCCTGCTCCTGGAACTAGTAATTGCTTTCTATTAGTGTCAAATAGTGAGTACAAGATCCTGCCTTACAGTTTAGTTCATTGTTTTAGTCCTGATCTCACCAGTTTGTCCACTCCTAACAAACTAGTAAATGGAAAATGCTTTTAAAACAAGGGCTGCATCAGTCATGATTCAACTAGTGATAAATCATGGGCCCATCTCAACAAAAACAACATTAGGTTTTTAAATTCCCTGTGTAAATTCGTTTATCAAAGGACATGACCACTACCTCAAATGCACTTTGGGGCATGGCTTTCAGGCAATATGATAAATACTTGTTATAATGATCTGACATTTGAAGAGTACAGAGTAAGGTCATGAAATACTATTTTATAAATCCAAAAACAGAGCTTCAGAATTCAGAAGCATTCAGAATAATTTCACAGTTGGTTGAGATTTAAATACTATCCATTTAAATCACACAAATACATCCCCTTTCTTATTTAAAATCACAATGACAAATCTCAGTGACTCACTTCTGGATTTCTCCAGGTTCTATTTGAGGTTAAGTACCTGACGAATCTAGCTCAACCTGTTCACATACACCCCACCGCATATTTTACAATGTGTTGGGCCCTACCTTTTCTAGATTTAAGAAAGCTGTTTGAGATTTACCCTTGTGCTGTACTCTAAACAAAAACTTGTGTTAACTTGCAAGAACGACACACAGGAATGAGGCAGTTGCTCAAAATAGCAGTTCCAAATTGTGTTGCATGGAGCAGTTTGTCAAAACACTAATAGTTAACTCATGACAGGCTTGTTATTGGACTAAAATCACACAAATTTAATCAGAACTGGAATTAAAGCAGGGAAGAGAGAATAAAATGACCCAGGCTGAAATATCGGCTTTAAAATCCCAACTTTGGGAACCGAGTGCGTCTGTTTGCTGTGATCAGTGAGGTGGAGGACGGAGATTGAGCCAGAACTGATGACGCAGGGAGGAATAAGAGCAACAGGTCTGGTGCCATTCCACTTGTGACGTCAGACATTACAAGGCACTGTTTACAGGTGACCAGTGATTTGCTTAATCATTAGTTTCTAGACAGGACTAAGACCACCAGAACAGTAATTAGGGATTTTGGCAAAAACAGGACAGGCTTACAATATATTGTAAAATTTCAAGTCGGTTCACAGAATCACAGGATGGTGGCTGCAAATTATTTTTTGCCAAGTTTGCAACTTGTACATCCTCTGTGGACAAACTGAATTTAGTGCCTTTGGCATCAGTCCACTGGCTTATTTGCCTTCACAAGGCAACATGACTGCCATTAAAACCCTCACAGGAGACTTGCTTTTGAAGCTCAGCCCTACCACAAAAAAAAAGCCTCCTTTGATTATATAATAACAGGATCCATTTCTATCTGATGCTGTGACCTTCTTTAAAATTCTTATTGTGTGAAAGTCAACTGAATATTTCAGAGGGGTTAATGTCATTTTAGCACCTTGTAAACATTAATCCTGTTCAATTCTGCACGAGTTAACAGGATGTACAGTTCTGATCCACAGGCTGGGAAGAACAGACCAGCAGGAGAGCAGCTTTAGTTTGCGTGAAGCTTATTTATTAAAGTGAACTGTGATCTGTAGAAGACAGAAGACGCACCTGGATTTCTCGTGCTGGATCATCTCGTCGTCGCTGTAATTAAGGGTCTCCTCTTCATCAGGCTCCTCATCCTCCGCCGCCTGGATGGCCACGGTTATGGTGACCGGAGCGCCCATGTCGAGCAGCCGCCTGTCCGCCTCTCCCGCCACCTCCATCGGCTTTTGCAGTTCCGTGGTTCCGTTCATGTTCGGGTCCTCGGCGACGCCTCCCAGGTGATCGCTTTCTTCGGGCGACAGAGCACCAAAGTCGGTTGGCTCTTTTCGGCACCAGCGCTTGGAAATGGCGAGAGGAGCCGCCAGGAGGAGATCGGCCGCTTCCCGAACACGGCCCCACGGAAAGAGCGCGACGCGGCCGGGAGGAGGACAGCAGCCGCCGCTCGCTGATACTTCCTCTTCGTGCGCAATAATAAGCGGCTTTCTGTGCGCGAACGCAGCGCCGGGATTGGAGCAGCCTGCGCCTCCACACTCATCCACCCCAAACTCACCCCCACCAAACTCACCCCCCCCAACCCAGCCGCGGAGAGCGAGCTGCAGCCAGGAGGGAGGGAGCAGGAAGGACAGAAAGCGCAGGAAGGCGTTGATTAGAACCTGCATTGTGGTGGCTGTTAGTTTCACACGTTAAGTTCCTATTATCTCTTTTATTCTTATTACGGCGATCAAGGAGCCCGCCAGTCGCCTCGTTACCGCCTTATACAAATATGATTGCTTATTACACCTGGAAGCCATTTGGCAATTAAGCAGGAGGCACCTTCCCAATTAAACGGTGCGACCCACTTTCCTTAATGCCACCTGCTTAAGAGGCTTTTCTGCTGGGCCTCTGATTAGATCTGCCTTTGAACCAAAGAACCAAGGACAACTGTAAGAGTTAGATGTTCAGTAAATGGCCTCTGAGATGCAGACACATTTTAATGCAAGTTACTGAATAGACAGACAGCCAAGTGTACAGAAAAAAATCATCAATGGCGGGGCAACCACGATTGATGAGTGAGCCTTGGATAACCCTTAGGTGGGCTGTCCTTTTTCTGTGTATGTGCATAAGCAGTCCCTTTGTCTTGTGAGAACTTTCACCAGAACATCTCAACATTCTCCCCCATCTGGACCTGCTTTCTGCCCCCTTCAGTGGTATGAATTTATGACCCTGTTGACTATCCCATTATTCAAATCTCCCCGCTCACCCTGCAACTGGACATTCCTACTCTTTCCCATGTTCATTCATCAAATAGTCATTTTATCTGTTCCCTGAACTATTCAACTCATCATAAGTTTTACTTTATTACTTTTTACTTAATTACTCTAAAGTATTATAAAAACCTTACATAAGCCAGCAGGTCACACTGGATTTCAATGTCATTCTTTGTTTTAAAAACGGCAAAACATTGAAAACACCCTTATCATTCCACCAATAATCGTCTGAAAGACCTATTTTCCACCTGATAGTATTTTTCTGTAAATGTTCCTGCACAAAAATGTAGAAGTAGAAAACAAAGGTTCTAAGAGTTCTGTCAACTGGTTCCTCCAAAATCTGCATTTGTACCTTATGATTGGTTAAAAAGAGTTATTGTCACCTTTTATAATCACATTTGTTTGTTTCTACACATTGCCCAGTTTGTCAGATCTACTTACCATATAAATGCATTTCATAGTTCTTCATATACCTTTCTGTAGTCCATCGGCTGTTGTGTTGTGGATGATTCTCAGCACTGCAGTGACAGTGGTTTGCCCGTTCTTATTAGGGTCTTAGGGGGTGCTAGAGCCTGAATACAGCTTACGGGCCACAGAAATGTACACATGTAACTGGACCAGTTATGTATTTTCAGTATTTACCCAGCCATGATTTTGGACTGTGGAACAGCGTGAAACCGGAGATTCTGTAGAAAACTCACACAGGCATGAGAGGAACATACAGACTTCACACAACTATGACCTTGTTCACCCTGCACTGGAAGCAAACCAGAACCATTTTTTTAAATAGTCATTTTACTGGTGAAATGTTTTTTTTTTGTTTTGTTTTTTTTTTTCTCCCCTGGCGGCACGGTGGCTTAGTGGTTAGCACGTTCGCCTCTCAGCGCTGGGGATTCCCCGTTCGAATCCCCATCTGGGTGGAGTTTCCATGTTCTCCCCGTGTCTGCGTGGGTTTCCTCCGGCTTCTCCGGTTTCCTCCCACAGTCCAAAAACATGGATCAAGTCAATTGAATTTTCAAAATTGCCCCATATAGAGTGTGTGTGTGTGAGTGAGTGTGTGCCCAGCGATGGATTGGCGCCCTGTCCTGGGTGTATCTGCCCAGCGCCCGAGACGTTCTCCCCTGGATGGGCATGGGGAACCCCACCGCGACCCTAATAGAGGATAAAGCGGGAGATAATGAATGAATGAATGTTTTTTCCTTCTGCATTTACAAATGCTGCAAACTGAAATATTAAAATGTGGCTCATATTATAAATCTGTTATCTGATATATTTTCAGGGCAGCACAGCGGCTTATTGTCTAGCACGTTCGCGTCTCAGCGCTCAGCGATCAGAGTATCCGTGTTCTCCTTGTATGGATTTTCTCTGGTTCAGTCCCACAGTCCAAAAACATGGATTCAAGGTAAATTCGCTGCTTTAAATTGCCCCATCAAAAAATTCTCCCCATATAGTGTCTGTGTGAGTGGCTCCCTGTTCTGGGTGTATCTGCCCAGTGCCCAAAACAGTGCTCCACTTGATGGGCATTAGGAACCTCCCTGTGACCTTACTCCAAAGTATAGGTAAAAGCATTTAATAGAGAATATTAAAACATCCCAGCAGCAGCTGTTTCACCTTAAACCCCAATTGTAAATTGCATTTGATATATTTGATAATTTAAAAGCAACAGGATATTTCCAGCAGTTCAATTATAAAAGTTTAAATCCACTAAAACAAGAGACAAAAAGACTTTCAATATATTTTGACCGTACTAATTTCTCAATGTGGTCTTCTGGGGGCATTAGAACATTAGGAAATGAATGATGAACAAACAACAGTCTGTGCTATAAAAACATTTGCTGACTAGAACATATTCTCTGGGGTATTGCTGATGTATTGCTGTCACTATTATCATTTTTACTGGCAGAGTGCTGAGGTCTATCCATTTATTGCAAGGTCTTTTTGCATACTCAGGAGGCAGTGCTTATTCATAAAGGCATCAGGAAGCATGTCATGTCAGCTACTTTGTGACGTGCAGTATGACGATGCTCAGCCAGAGAGACAGGAGTTGCAGACAGGACTCTTTTAAACAGGAGGATTTCCAGTTCTGTACACCTTATGCTTTTATCTGTTTAGTAAAAGTGAATGACCTCTGGAAATAGGACAGCATCATGATTTCTGATGATTTTAATGATTTATGTATGATCTGTGAACGTCTACATGCTACATCAGTAAGACCGTGGCACCCCTCACAGGCAAAATCATGCTGTAAGTAATTATGAAATGTCCTGTAGCCTGTTAACCTCTCGTGTGCCATATGTATGATTTGAGCTGCTGACCTTCTTCAGCTGGTTAAATGTTCTATTTGATGGTGTGCTGCTTGGATACACGTTGCCGCCTGCACGTCCCTCCCTGTCTGACTCAGTCAAGATATTTATAGACTCCTGCCCCCATGAGAGGCAGACAGGCCAAGTCCCAATATACGATGGACAAATAGAAGGAGCGCAAATCAATAACTGGGCTTACATTATGTGTAATTAATAACCAGGAACCCTGACTGCATGTCTGCCTGTTTTCCCCGTGGGGATCGAAGGACTGTAAAAACTGAAATTCAGCAAAATTATACAACCTATTATAAAATGATTACGTTTTTTTAATTAAGCGTGGTCCCTGTAATGTTGCTGACGATAAAAGCTGAATGTATTGTGGTGCGTTTTGTCACAGTATCAAATTATTCCAACTCTATTTGAAAACCTCATAAAAGACGTGATGAAGTGTTTGAAGTCACACATTCCATTTAAAACCTTTCTCCTTAGTGGCTTAGAGGTTTATCAGATAGGTCTGTGTGTCTTCCTTGATGAAGTGTTTTAGCAAGTCAGATTGTTATGGGTAAAAAAAAAAAAAAGACATTGTCTTCAAAACACAGGAAAAAAAATCACTATTAAAATTAAAATGCACATATGTGTAGTCTGCATGATGCACAATGAATCTGGACCAAACCTCAGAGTTTAAACATCATACTTTAGAATACAACTTCCAGCCATCCTTTATTTTCCACTTAATGCTTTGCTTGGATCCCAGTTATTTCAGCTTTCACAAAATCTTATTAAAATATTAAATGATTAATTAGATGCAATCATTTTCCACCAAACTTAAAACTATTTCAAAACATTTAAATAAAATGGATGTTAATAGAATGCACTTCCCAGACTAGAAATACAGGTGATGATAAGAATCAGACAGATTTCCAGTGATATTCAGATTCTGAATACCTGGTTCAACTCCAGACACGCCTTTTTAATAATAAAATGCTGATGTCTTTAAACTATGCACATTGTTGTGCCTAAACACTAATAGCAACCGTTACAATCAATTTGTAATAGAAGTTTTTTTCTTTTAATTTAAGTATGTTATTACAATAGTTTAAAATAAAAATGTTTTATAATTTACTTTTCTAATCATGTATTATAAAAATATTGACAAAAATTGTAATAAAGACAAAATTGTATTTAAATATGCTCATTATTCTTCAGAGAAGTTAATGTTTAGTACAACATTGGAAATGTGAGGATATTTGTGGATAACTTTTGCATGTTTAAGTTTTATTTTAATATAGAAACCTCTGAGTTTAATGTGTTTAACGTGTTTAATGTGTTTAACGTGTTTAACGTGTTTAAAGTGTTTAAAGTGTTTAACGTGTTTAATGCTTTTCTTTGTTGAGTTATCAGATTTTTATTTGGAAGCATTACCGTGCACCTTAATGAGAACCATTTACAGAGGGTGTTGTTTGTGTACGGAATATTTCGAGGTAACACGCAGTGCGTTCCAAACCGTGTTGCGTTCAGAAGCGTTCCCTTATCTCCTTCACTTCTCACTAAATAACAATTAATAAATTAATAAAGTTATTTATGAATTAATAAATTAATAAGTTTTAATGTGCAAAGCTTCACAAACAACAAACTACTAACAGGCGGCAAGAACATGCACAAATCCGGATAATTCCTGAGAAAAACCTTCAGGAAATGTTAACCTGCAGCAATAAAATAAAAAATATTCTATTTAAAATCAGAATTAATGTTTATATTTACATTATATGTACGTCCCGAGCTTCTTTAAAAAATATTTAGAATATTTTTAGAATATTATATAGATATATATATATATATATATATATATATATATATATATATATATATATATATATATATATATATATATTAGGATAATTCATGAGAAAAACGTTAAGGAAATGTTTAGGAAATGGTTAAAAATGTATTCTATTTAAAATCAGAATTAATGTTTATATATATATATATATATATATTGTACTGTCTCTGTGACGTCACTAAGTCCTGCCCTGTGTAGTGGCAGTGGTGTGTGAATTGAAACAGAGCGGTTACTCTGCATCTCGGTTACCATGGAAACGCAGTGGCAACACTGTCCGTATGATAAACAATATATTTCATGAGATTAACATTTAAAAACAGTTTTATTTGTTTTAGCTGATTAAAGTTGTTTTGAATTGTTAAACCGTTTGAGGGGATTTAATGAAGCAGAATTAGGAGGAAAGTTTCTTGTCAGTAATTTGGTTTGCTGCTGAATTCTCGGTGGAAGTTTTGGCCATGAGGTCGAATAAACAACAAAGGATCACCCCATCACCTCACCTCCTGCCCACGGTAATGCAATTAACAGTTAACATAACAAACAAAACATATATATTTAATTCAACTTATAGAGATATTGATTACATTTGCATGGAATCCTTTATAATTAAATGAAAATGCATAATTGGGTTAAAATGTTTAGATGAATTAAAACACATATCACCATAAATATATTCATTCGTTCATCCATTCATTGTCTCCCGCTTTATCCTCTATTAGGGTCGCGGGGGGTTCCCCATGCCCTTCCAGGGGAGAACGTCTCGGGCATTGGGCAGACACTCGGGCGCCAATCCATCGCCGGGCACACACTCACTCACACAGACACACTCTATATGAGAGACGAACGTGCTAACCACTAAGTCACCGTGCCGCCACCATATATATATATATATATATATATATATATATATATATATATATATATATATATATATATATATATATATATATGTGTGTGTGTATATATATATAATGTCAATGCTCCATATTGTTTTCTTATCAAGCTTCACATTTACCCATCATACCAACTACACAAGGCATTAACCAAGCACAGTCCTGGATTACAACTTAACCTTTATAACAACATCATGTTCATACTTTTGCACTTTACTTATTATTTTGTATTCCATATTTAAATTGCTAATCATACTTATTTCATAATCTTGAATTTTATCCTTCTGCCTTTTAAGCTGCTATTATTATTTTTATTATTATTATTATTATTATTATTATTATTATTGTTGTTGTTGTTGTTGTTGTTGTTGTTGTTGTTATTATTATTATTGTTACTTGGTACTTTTTTTTTAGCTTTATTCTTTGTTATCTTTGTATTTAAATAATATATATATATATATTTTAAATATTCAACAGTTGATCATCTAACCTCTACTAATCATACCTTACTAATTCTGAAATTACACAGGGTTGATACATTGTCCTAATAACATCTGCTGTTCCGTTAAGCTGTATATTTGTTTTTTGTTTTTTTGACCACAGGTGAACACATACAAGCTGCATTTAGAAGTAGTGAAATCATTATTGCCTGAGAAAGTGATACCAAGACCTGTAAGTATGCAGTTCATTATCCACCAATATAATTACGTGGGCTTTCTGTAAATCATGGGTTTGAATAATAACTGGTGCAGGTTGTAGTGGGTGAATACATATTTTTATTTCACAGCTTGACATTCGGTTGTCAAAGAACCTTAGAAGAACTAACACAGAAACTATGAGAGTTTATCCACCCAGACCAGGTGAACTACACACCTTCTAGTGTTGCTAAGTGATTGAAATCAATAGAATATTTCTTTGTGGGCTGTCTGGCTTTAACTTTTCTTTTTCTTTTTATTCTCTTTGTGCAGACAATAGACTGATCATGTATGGCAGAAATTTCCCTACCTCTGCAAATGAGTTTGCAGGACCAGAGCACACTCTGTTGCTTCCATCAGCAGCCATCACAAAGGACGCAGGGTTTCAATCACGTCGAGTGAAAGCAAAGGGGGTCAGTCACAGTGCTGCGGACTGCTGCAAACCCACCAATTTCAACTTGCGTACCAGCTGTAAAAGTGTGTGAGAGTCATTATTAATAAGCAATAATAATACATTATGGCATAGAAGCGATAATAGAACCATCATTTCTGTTAAAGGTTAATACATATTAACTTATACACTAGTGTAAAGTGAGACAGCCTCCACTGAACAAATAGTTTATTAAGTCATATAGATAATATAATATACATACATATATAGCAATATTGCCCAGTGATAGGTTGGCGCCCTGTCCTGGGTGTATCTGCCAGCGCCCGAAACGTTCTCCCCTGGATGGGCATGTGGAACCCCCCGCGACCCTAATATAGGATAAAGCGGAAGATATAGGATAAAGCGGAAGCGGATGGATAATGGATATAGTAATATAATATTTACAAAGTTTTGACACTCATGAGCCAATAAAAATGTTTTATATTATATACAGATGTAACAGAGACAACGTACGTCACATGATTCTCATGAGCCAAATTAAAGTTTTCAAAATGATCCTTCTGGTCCCCAGCGATGATGAAGGTGCTCTGTAATCCTCACTGTACCAGCGTTCCAGATGATTAATAGATGTAAACATCTCAAAATAAACAATTAGTTATAAATGTTACAACAATAATAAATATCATAGACAGATTTCAGCTCAGTGCAGCATGAGACTTTGGCACTGCTGACTAGAGCGAATTAAAAACAATGAGCAGAGTTCTCTGTTAACAGTTCCCTCTAAAATGTTAGCATGAGTGAAGTCTTAACTGATCAGCATTCAGAAAATCAACTCGACAGTTTAAACAGCATTGTCCACTTTGCTTAAAACAATAGACAGATTTTTCTGTTTTCCATTTTTAATCTTCCCTTGTTCATGTTCCTCAGTTGGCAGTACGACTGAAGAGGGAAACCAAGAACTGGGAACATTTCCAGTGGGCTGTAGAATTTATGACTTTAGAGACTTTAGAGAGTGTTTATGACTTGAGTTTAGTTTGTTTCCTTTTGTAGGCTGTTGTTGGGGCTACAATGCATGTGTTTTTAGCACGCATTACCTCAAATTACCCATCCAGACACAGCTACAGATGTGCAGCCACTAGCTGCCCACTAACAAATGTAGGTGGTTGAGGCCAAGCATTTGGGAAAAACAAGCAGGAGGATGATGAAGAATTTCCCAGGCTTATTTCTTATTAACATTCCATCTAGGGATATTCATCCATTCATTTTCATTGGCTTAATCCTATACTATGGTTGCTGCCTCCCAATGCCAATCCAGGGGAGAACATTTTGGGCTTTGTAATATTTAAAATCCCCGCAATATTTTTGTTGGTTTGTTGAATGATAATATTTTTCAAAGCTGACATCATCACATTTCCTCATTCAGGTGAGGCAGCAATACAGAAATCTGCTGCAATAGTTCCATTTTCTTACTGCTGTAAGGATATTTCTGCAAGACTGAGTCTGGACAGGTTGGATCTGAATCGGTACATGATAAAAACTTTCTGTTACTATTTTACAGCTGCTTATTAAATACAGAATAAAGAAAGCATGTGTTCTGCTTACAGGAGAAATATAATGTTCTAATCTTTCCCATGTCTGTTTTTTATTAAGTCTGTTATCAAACAATGCAAATTTATGGTAAAGATTTTTGAATGTATATTTAAAATATGATAAAATGTTTTATATTGTAGCTTTAGGGAAAACGTTTTAGGCCAAGAGAGGGTTATATTACATGACTGCTTTATCTTCTGATGTACATTTACAGGCTTATATTGTTGTTCCTCATAGGCTATGCTAATATTCTAATATAATAACATTTATATGCCAAAAGGGGGCAGCATAGTTACGGAGACTCCTATTGACCCCTCACTTTAACAATACAGGTCACTGCAGGTCACATAGTTTCTGTTCTTTGGTTATTTTTAAATCCAGATCTATATTCTGCTTCCTCTCAGAGAACTGTTACTGATGTCACTGTTGCAGTGTTTTATTGTGGATCTTTTTTTATATTAAATTAATAATTGCTATGAAGCTGTTAACAGACTACTGAATCTTACTGATGTGTGCACTCGGATTTTTACCAGACAGGGTCTTAGGGAATGGCCGAACCTGGACTACATGGATAAGGTTCGCTTCCTCAACATGCAGCAGAATCTCATATCATGGCTCCCATGTCTGTCTCACCTGCACCAGCTTGCCTTTTTGGATCTTTCTGATAACCAGTTGACTGACATGTCAGCTGTCTTGCCCCTCTGCTCACTCCGTGTGCTCATGCTGGGCAAGAACAGGTGGGTGTCTGTCTGTCCTTCTCATACACATACAATCCTTTATTAATATTTAAGTATTGATCAAAAGATCTGATGAATGCTCTAAATGAGTTTTCTCAGTCAGGTCAGACATGCCACAGATGAAATCGCTGAGAACTCATTTCCCCCGTTACTACAGAGGAACACTGCCTGATGATGCTAGATGAACTTCATTGCACTGCTGCCACATGATTGGCTAGTTGAATAATTGCACGAATGATTAGGTGATGAGTGTATTTTTAATTAAATCAGTGGTGCAGTCATAGGCCTGTGATTAAGGAACCAACCTTGGGACTGGAAGGCCCCTGGTTCGATTCCTAGTCCCACCAAGTATCATAGCGGAAGTGTCCTTGAGCAAGAAACCTAACCCCAATTGCTCCATATGCATCGTGTACAAGACTGCACACCGCTCCAGGCATGTGTGCTCACTTCTCTCAGTGTGTGTGTATATATGTGTGTGTTTGTGTTTCATTGCACATATGCGTTAAACATGGAGGAGAAATTCCTCACCAAGTACAGAAGGCAAAATAGATCACTTCATCACTTTAAACTACATAACATGCTTAATATAACAATGTGAATTATTTCAGAATTAGGAAAATATGTGGACTCGCCAACCTGACTCAACTCAACATGCTGGATTTGCACGGCAACCAGGTATTAAAATACTTTTATTGTTTTCTTGTTTGATTTATTTTGCAGCTGAGCTATTGTATTAGGTTCAACTCGTTCTTTAGCCGAGCTCTCTGAGGACTGCAGTAGCCTAAAGCCCCACCTGCTGCTAGTGCGAGGGTTTGGCATTTAGAGACAAAGAACTTTCCTTTGCAGTGCTGGCAATACAGACCAATGTGCTTAATGTTGTGAGGAAGTAACACTTCCCCGCTTTTTCGTGACATGTTGGAAGCTCCAGCAGAGGAGACATAACAGAGCTGAACTCAGATCAGTGCCTCAGAATGACTCAGATTAAAGCACAGCTTGAAGCAGCAGTGAGCCTCAGATGTATTATTAGAGCTGGATTTGAAGTTCTAATGCCTAATAGTGGGCTGACTCAGTGATGATAAGCTGTGTGCGAGGCAACCATCCAAACCAACCCACAACAGTAATAATGCTTGGGTTCTGTTGACTTTGGTGTCAGAGGCAATGATTGGTATTTTTTCATAATAAATGAATGAATGTGAGCCTAATTAGTGTCACAGTACATGTGTTTGTGAGTTAAACATGCGTACGTGAAATGATTTGGCTGGAATATAGATTGAACTTTGTTTCATAAAGAAAATAAATCAGCTGAGATGTGAGATCTGTGTTTCTCTTAATAATAAATGCTCAGAAATAATAACTCTGTGTCACATTTCTAAGTGATGCAAACAAGCCCATATATTCATTAGTAGATTTGTATGCACTATAGTATATCTTATTTGTTCATTTACATTACATAAAATTAAAGTAAGCGATAGATTGGCGACTTATTGGCGCCTTACTGTCCTGGGTGTATCTGCCCAGCGCCTGAAATGTTCTCCCCTGGATGGGCATGGGGAACCCCCCCGCGACCCTAATATAGGATAAAGTGGAAGATAATGAATGAATGAAAAATTAAAGTAGATCATTTTGCAAATGCTATCCGTACTATACTGAATAGCCCAATTTGATGGTTGTGGTTGGAATTCACGATTAAGATACAGCATCCTCAGAGCAATGAGGGTCATGCGATTGGCCCATGAAAAACATACATTTTAAATACATCTGTTTTAAACACGGCTGTTTTTACTGAAAGTCCGGCTCCTTTTGGAGGTAACTAGATTCCCTAAAGAAAACTCATATAGACACAAGCTGCACACAGACCTTTGTTCGACCCGACTGGGAATCGAACCCAGAATAGTTTTGCGGTGAGAGAAAAGATCGACACTGTGCCTACATAACTTATACTTGTGAAAAAAGTCATATCTTAAACATCATTAATGTCAGGAAGTACCTTTGTTATTTCCCTTTGTCTGTTGAAAAGGTTTCCATTTGTAACAGGGCAGCAGGTGGGTTCATCACATGCATGAGAAAATAAGAATCAAAATAATGAAGGCAATACAATAAGGGCATGATCTGATAAGGATTTTCCAATTACCCCACCACACACACTGTTAGGAAAAACCCTGTTCCCTGTGGAATGTCATTGTGTGTTATAGAACTGTGACTTCAATGAACAAAGAACAGGGAAAATGCCAAACAGATAAACACTAGCCCTTCTACTACCAGCTACAATGCTCTATTCTTTTTAAGGACATCCATCTTTTTACTTCTATGTAATAGGGCTTTCTTGCCAATTGCTAAAATCTGTGATGCATTCTGGTAAATTCCTGTTTAGAGGGTCACATGAACCCAAAACCCATCTGTGAAATGATCCAGGTAATTTTACAATTCAGTGTAAAAGATGTTTTTTGAGTCACAGTGTTCGCTTGTGTTTTTTCTGTTTCTGGGATTCTTTGTCTAACGTCTGTTCCTGTCTCACATCGAGTTCTGAGACTGTAATGCACCAAACAGAGCAGCAGCTCTATGGACTGTAAGGGTTGTTTAATCGCCTTCCGTTTCACTGCTGAGTGGTAATAATGACCCCAACTACATTTCTCACTAGTTCACATTCTCTCTCCAGTCTTCTGCTGTATGTTCATTTGTCTTCTTTGCTGCTTGTTAAGCATTGAAACTTAGCATTAAATGTTACTCACTCAATGTTAAAAGTGTGTACACTTTTAGATAAAAATATATATATATACTATTCCAAATTAAAATTGTTATTGTATGAAGCATAATAATCTGGGATCTCTTCTAATATGATTTGTTTCTGTTTCTAGATCAGTAAGATTGAGAATGTGGCTCACCTGTCCGAACTGCGTGTGTTAAATCTGTCGAGTAACTGCATCTCCAGGATGGAGAACCTGCAGGGTCTGGATTCACTGACTGAGCTTAATCTTAGCCACAATCACATCTCATCTGTGGTAAGTTTGCAATTATGATAATTCATTTTTCTTTAATAAAGATGGGATTTTGGTCACCATTGGTTCAATATAAAATCTCAGATAGCATGTGGATGTGGGCCACATCTTGGTGAGCGGTATGCCATCTCAGTGGTTATGGTGTTAGGCTATCAATCTAATGGTTGAGGGTTCAAACCCAAAATCCACCAAAAAGTTGCCACTTGAGTAAAACTCTGAAAACACAACTTTAGCCAAAAAGTGGCTGTAAGAACTGTAACAAACACTTACATTTAACTTTAATCCAGAGGAACACTTTACAATCCAAATTAGGATGCACTTTTAAGTATGTTCAGACCATTAGTATAGTATACACAGTGTTTATGTAAGATCATGGAAGTAACAAAATACATTTAGAGTACAGACACAAAAGCACAAACATTACAGCTGGAGGCAGTAAGATCATCCAACCTGTTTCAGGAGTCTGAAGTAACAGCACTCACAATTTCTCACAACAAGTCCTCCGGCAATGAATCCTGCAAATAGAATTATGCAGATTTATTCAGGTAGTTTTAATTTTATTTAATACTCCAGCTAAGCAATGCAGTCTGTCATTTAAGTGCCTCTATCCACAGTCGTAATGTACTTGTATTTGTTGATTTGAAGTGGCACTTGATATTTTATCTGTAATTTATGTTCTCTACATGGTCCAAACCAGGGCAGCGGTGTTTAATTAATCACTTCAAAACGAGGTTCTTTTGAGGTTTTCCTTCGATTGCATGGTCCATTCTTTTTTCATTCGTGTTTATTGTTCATCCGTGCAGTAAAAGCTGTTCTGAGGGTATTTACATAGAACTATTTACTATAGCATTATACACTGTAGGTGGATGGCTGTTGATTATTTAACACACATAGTCTATACTGTAATATTTTTGTGTTTTATGCTCAAGTGCATGTTCAGCCACCAGGCCTGACAAATCTATTTATGTAATAAGTGCATGCAGCGCTCAAGAGACTGTCATCCTCATTGCTCAGTTACACTTCCCCTGTATTGATTCTGACTCTCACAAATTCATAGTGACACATGTTTGGAGTGTCCAACTCGAGCTTTGCTGGTTTAAACAAAAATAATGTACATTCTTTAGATACAGATAAAATTTAATGTTGTATTTTATCTTGCATGATTGAAAAAAATTGTTTTTTAAAAATGTTTTATTATTATTCCTTTATTAATTTGGTAAGTTAAAATAACATTTTAAAATACAGTTTAGAATTACAAGATTTATGAGCTCAATCTGAATGAGCTGTACCTGTTACTGTTCTGGTCTGTCTCACTGTCTCCTTCCTCTTCCATCTCCTTTAACCAGCTGCATTGGGACCTCAGATGGGATCTGCATTATTAAAATATAAAAAAAAAATAATAATAAAAAATGATTTCTTGTAAGAAAGATTTGCTGGTCTAATGCTCGAACCTGATGGAGGTTCATAGATGTGGGGTTGTTTTGCTGTTTCTGGGTCTGCATGCCTCGACAGTGTGCATTATATTATGAAGGATATTAAAGCATTTTTGAGCACCATGTGTTGCCCATTATCACAAAGCTTGGTCTTTGTCAGAGAGCAACTGTCAGAGTTTTTCCAGCAGGACAATGATACTGCATAACAAAACAAAGATGGTTCAATATCAGTCAATGAAGGAGACCTGAGATCTAAATCTTATTAAACATCTGTTGTAATATATTTAAACAAAAACAGTTGGGAGACCTGGAGCAGATGAAAAATAGGAAGGGTCCAGAATTCAAGTACTGTAGTGAAGTGTCAGAATCCCATTAATGCTCCCATATGATGGAGTGATGGATGTTCGTTAATTAATTGCTCCATATAGTATATTTAACCTTACTTCTGTATCATTTAAACATTTGTTGATATATTTGCTTCTTTTTAGTTTTTTAGTTGATAATTTTCTTAAAACACATGTATATTGTGGACACACTGTCAGTATACCGTAGCTGAGCTATTATCACTATCCATCAACTTATAAAGAGTCTTTAGGTGCAATTTATTCCTGATCTTTTTTTTTGGCTGTTTGAAATCAGCCTTTGTCTGTTCTGTGGCCTCAGCATACAGTACTGCAGTCTGCAATGAATGTTGGCAGTGTAAGAGGAAATAAAGGCAACATGCCAGATTCTGCTATAAGTGCTGACTCAAGACACTGTGACATAACAAATGCTGTATACTTTTATGTAGGTGGATAAAAAAGCCTCACTTCTGATTAAAGGTCTGCAATATCTCTTGTGCACACACACACTTTCACATGGTCATGGATTATTTAGTGATTACAAAGAGCAGTTGTCCTCTGTGACATTGCTGCCTGGTTCTGTTCAAGCTGCCAGGCAGGCACTGTTTTAACTCTAATTCCCCTCCCTTCATTTGCTCTTCTTCCTCTGCCTCTGATCCACTCTTTTTTCTCCTCCACCCTCTGATCCACTCATTTCAATGACACAATAAACTGAACCTCCCGCTTATTAGCACATCCATTTCTGAAAACCCGACAGCTGGATCATCAATGCCATACGTCATCTCTTCCTAACTGTGAGAGCTGTGGATGAACATCCTCCTGCAGTAACTGTCTGCATCACCCCCTTTTTTCCCTCTCTCTCTCCCCTCCTCCTTATTTCCATCAATCCGACCCCACCCCTATCCGAGCAGCCGCACTAGCTGGTTTAGCTGGTGTGTGCGTGCATGTGTGCGCCTGCGCACATGCTGGCCGGATGGAGCAGAGTGCCGGCATTGCAAGGTGACTGAATGAATGATAAGCGGCTTCATTTTCACATGGATTCTACAGCATCCCTCTCATCCTCTCTGTCAACCTTTACCTCCTTATGACTCTGTCTTTCCTCTCTCTGCAGACAGAGGTAGACCAGCTGTCCTGTCTCCAGCGTCTCTTACTCAGTGTGAACAGAATCAGCAGGTAAGAAAGTGCTGCTGTTTTAACTCCTTCCTTTCCGTCCCCAAACAAAAGTGCTGAGGCAAACAGCTTTATTTATTTGCACTGGCCACTTACGGATTCATGTTTTATTACTGATTTAGAATCCAGGTGAACGAGAGAGTTGTTCATTCTGGACTCATGACCAGAAGGTTAATGATTTTAAGCAGGATGCTTGTGTATCTGTGATTCTCTATGCCTCACAGTGTCTTTCCTCCTCTGCCTTGCTGCATGTGTTTATATCTGAAACACATGTGACTCTCTTTGTTAATCTCAAGTCCTTTGTCCTGGTTTTTGCCATGTCATGCATCCTCCCCCGACTAAACACAGGGAAAAGAGAAATAGTGAACAGTGGGTAATTTGGATCCAGTTATGAAAGACAAGCACCAGAGGTGTTTAAGGTGATGGATGAGGTACGGGTTCATTTTAGATTTAGTGTTTAAGTGTAGAAACTGAAATTCTCTGATGAAAAGGTTTTATTTGATTTTATATTCATGACCGTGAGGCCTGAGTGAGAGAGCAGGAGACAGAGGGTAAGAGATACATAAAGACTGAAAAGAGAGGGAGAAAGCCAGAGAGAGCAAGGGATGGGGGAGAGAAGGGGTGCCAGATTGAAGAAGAGAATTCTCTGAATTTAAGGCTTTTTCAATGTTAAATAATTAGCAATAATCTACCAGATAGTATTTTATGGATTAGTTCAGTAGGGATGGGTTAATGTTTATGTCTGTGAAATTCTTAAGAATATACAAACTTTTACCACCACTGTATACAGTATATACCACCCAAATATATATATATGTCCAGAAAAGAGACTTGACCTCAACCCCTTAAATACTTTAGAGTAAGCAATATGAAGTTTGTAAGCCAGGTCCTGTCATCCCACTGTCAGAGCTGCAAGGGGGAGGGACCAAATTAGAAAAGGAAGCTGTATATGTAATGTGTGGGTGTCCCAGTGTTTCTCTCTCTCTCTCTCTCTCTCTCTTTCTCTCTTTCTTTCTCTCTTTCTATCTCTCTTTCTCTTGCTCGCTCTCTCTGAACCAAATCAAACTAATCATTTAGTTATTATAGAGAAGAATTCAGTATTATATAATCTGTTAATAATCTGTGACAGAAGTATATAAATCTTAGCTTTCAGTATAAAACGCCCCCCTTCTGCAGTAATGCAAGCAGCCAAATCCCCCAGCTGTTGTTGATTGGTCCTCCACACTGGCTTGGAGGTATTTAGTCTGTTCCTTTAATCAAAACAGTTTTAACTCTGTGTGGGGTTTCCTCTCATTTGCTGTTGCTTTAGGTTTTCACAAGATTACAGAACACTTCTGAATTATAATCCAGAACTAAAGGGATAATTCTTTAGTAAAATAACTTGTGTGTTTAGGGTTGTTGTCTTACTGCTTGACCCACATTCTATTAATATGCAGCAGACAATCAAATGTCTTGACATTTTTCTTTACAATCTGCTATAATTCAGAATTTATTGTTTTTGTTAATGATGACAAGTTGTCGTGGCCTAGCTGCAGCAAAACAGACCCAAACCATGATACTACCACCACCGCAAGCTGATCCTCACAATGTAACTCATTCAGTTTTAAAGTGAAGTCATGTTGTAGGGTTGTGGTTTCTATGAATGGAAGTCTGTAAAGTCCCAAATGCATCAAACAAGTGTGTGTGTGTGTGTGTGTGTGTGTGTGTGTGTGTGTGTGTGTGTGTATGGGTGGGTGTGTTTGTGTGTGTTTATAGTTTTGATGAGCTGGCCTGTCTAAGAGACTTGTGCTCTCTGAGTGAGCTCACCCTGGATGGAAATCCTGTAGCTCAGGAGTCATGCTACAAACAGACAGTGCTGCGCTGTGTGCTTCCACTCCGGCTGCTGGACATGAAACGCATCACAGTAAGTGTACAGTACTGTACACTCTGATTTCAGTGACATTCACATTACAAATCTTAATCTTTAATGCAGATTTCCTGCTCAGTGGTAGATCCATCTGGCCCATCTCGACCTGTACCAGCACTGAGAAACAAACGTGTTAACCACTATGCCACTGTACCACTCTAAACAGGACTTATTAACTTATTAACAGATCATTTTATATTGTATATTTGTCATTTATAGTGACTTTATAGTCAGGTACATTAACAATCTGCATTTTTGATTTGTAAGCTTTTGCAAACTAAAGCAGAGACACTTTTATAAATATGCAGAAGCTTTAGAAATCTGTTCTGGAGTGCCTGGAGTAACCACTGAGTGAGATGCTGATTGAGGCTACTAAGTGTCTGGTAGTTAACACCTTCCTAAAGTCATTGCTGATGTCAATGTAAAATTCAGACCCCCTGAGGCATGACTTAATTTAACATTTGAGGAGGATTACAGATATAAAGTCGTCACATTCATATTAAAACTACAGGGAATCTTTATCTGTAATTACTTGCTAATCAGCTTTCTATAAGTCATGTAGCCACAGCATGAAGAATTGCTTATGTTTTTAAAATCTACATGAACTGTATTCAACCCTGTTTTCAAAAGAGGGTGAAAATTTCTTATAGTGCAACATGTGATTGTTTTAATTACATAATATATTATTTAACTGACAAAATGTAAGGTTTTATGAGTTCTGTAGCTCCATACCATGCATTTTGATAATAATTTTTAAACCAAAGAACAAAGCATACAGAACAACAGAACATGGCTTCACCATCGTGCACCATCGTTTTTTTTTATTTAATTTTTTTAAAGAATTGATGTTTTCTTTGTGTAACATGGTTGCAGTATACATTGATTTCTATGATTGATGACACGAGGACTACTAGGTAGAACACCAAGCTTATAAAGGTATCAGGAATCAAACCCTTCAGGTCCCAAGGCTGGTTCCTTAACTACAAGCCTACAGCTGCTCAAATGTCTTGAAGTGTTTTGAAGTGGTCCATACGGTTGTAGAACCCGTGACGTTGGTGAACTGCGCTCTAACCAGCCTAGTTAACTGGCCATGTAGACATTTCTTTTGCAATATCTTGATGGTTTTTGCACCCATCCATCTCTCCATCAATTCCACCATCTGTCCTTAAAGCAAAATTACTATCTACATTTGTCTGCAGCTCATTACAAACTTTAAACTTAAGTTTTCTAACAGGTTTTTGAGCTCAGAAGAAGAATGCATTTTGCAGTCTAACATACTTTACCCCTCACTGAGGTAAACATGTATTATGTTGGGTATTTTGCTGAAATTGCTGGTGAGATGTAGTGTGGCTGCTTATTTCTTCTAAAGTAAAATCTAGGCCACTTTGATGAGTTCCCCGCATTTCCTGACCTGCTAGCCCACCCATGATTATCTGTGTCAACATGGCATTCAAAACAAGTTCCAGACTGTTCTACAAAGGAGATTTTCATAGTTTTCCATCTCCCTGTCCTTTATTTAGTACTTTGGCCTGCGGTTAGATCATGCTGCTTTGTGTCATGTTTGAACTTGGCTTGGAAGGTGCAGGGATGTGAAACGACATGACAGCAAGCCAGTGTGAACCGGTGTGATTGGCAGTGGATAAATTATTGAGGCAGATATTTAGTTGGTATTTTAGTTGATTTTCTTTATATTATTATGCTTTCTGTACAGCATGGATTAGTCTTACTCATACACACCTGTGAATTACATCGCACTCTCTCTATGTGTTCCACAGGAGGAGGACAGACGGGCAGTGCGAAAGGAGGATGAGAAGAAACGTGAAACCCACAAACAGGTTGCTCACAAGGTACTCTGTCCTATCATGACTGTTATAATGTCTAAGTAGTTGGAATCTTCCACATAGACCTGCTGGGACTAAAACCTTCAAAGTGTCACCTTACCTTATGCATAGATATATATATCTGATGTAATTGTAGGTCACAGAAATTAATCCATCTTATCGTGCACCAGTCTCAGCATCCTATTGCACACTCTTTATGACTATACCTTACACACATTTATGGAGTGTAGCACTTTATATCTGCTTTCCCAATACAGTATTCATAACAATCTGCTACAGTGTAAGGCAGGAGGAACAAATGTGTCTTAGGTGCATGAGACATTAACCCAGCACTAAGCATTTAGTGACATCAGCTTAAACCAAATCTATGATGCATCGGTGAATGGTGCCATGAACAGTTATACCTGCACCTGATCTGTTATAATGGTTACACGCAGACTATAAGGCATAAAATTAAAATAACATGGTTCCACTTTTGGAAATAGTATCAGCAAAATACTAGTTTTAAAAAATAAATCCATCAAATGAGCAAAAAAAAAATCGAGTTACAATAAAATCAAATCGAGTTACAATTTGTATGGAGGCTACATTTTTTGTAGCTTTGATGCTTTAAATCCCATCACAAACGTGATCAGAGACTGTGACTTATTTGTTTTTGTCTGTGTCTGTGCCCATGGAATGAGACAGGCGAGAGTTACAGTGTAATTGAAGTCAGCTAATCCTTGCCGAAAGTCTGATAAAATGTCAAGTCCTTAGAGTTCCTAAACACAGGGAGTGGCACATTCCAGACCTGGGGAGAAAAAAAGGTATATTTCAGTCTGAGATGTATTTAAGTCGAGTTCACAACAGACATGTGATAATTAAATATTTAAACACGAAAGAGCTTGCAGTAGAAGGAAAATAATCTAATTTGAGGTATTTATGTGGGTTATGTCCTCTGATAACAACCTCTTGTTAAAAATATCACTAATAAGACAGGTTGTTACTCTGTCTACTCCTTTAGTGGTTCATTTCTCCCTGGCAGTTTTTCTCAAGGGTTTTTACTCACAATTTAGATCCTATATTGGCCTCTGGTATGTATGTGTACCCTGTATAAGACCGACCGGTCTGCCCAAAGAGGGAGTGAATTGATTCTCGATTTAACTGGGTGAGTTAGTGTTTCTAATATAGTTCACAGTAAGTGAGGTCCCTTCATTTCGGCCTCTTTGTGTTTGAACCTGTTTACATTTAGGAGAAGCGCCGTCTGGCCATTCAGAAAGCAGCACAGCAATGGGAGGAATCCAGGACCTTTCTGGAGCTTCCATCTCAGAATGGTGCCAAAGAAGAGCCAAGTCCAGAGACCAGCCCTGCACATAGTCCTGGACAGACCAATGGGATTGCTCAAGAGCTTTCACCTGATGAGCTGAGGTAAAGGGCAATATGTTATAGAATACATATTATGGGCCTGTAATATACAGTTTACCTCCTTATTCTAAATCTTTAGATACTGAACGATTAAAAATGAGCTTATTATTCATGTAAAACAAAGACATGGTCTATAAATAACATCTTCATTCCAATGTCTTTGATTAACATGTTTTCATTCTTTCACATTGTCTTTAGTAGAAAAGAGAAAGTCAGTCCATTCACTCTCTCAGAGCGTCCAGCAGGTGGCAACGACGGTAAACTGCGTCCATCCAGCCGTCCCAACAGCCCTAGAGACCCCAGGTAGACATACACCTATTGACAGTACATACACACAGCTGCAAAAATAATTTAACACTACGATTGATGTCTGTAAAATATAACATGTGTGAGCAGTTTGAGGAGGGTTCTTTACTGGTCCAGCGGGACTGTTCCTTAGCATATACATGCACATTGTTGTTCTACTAATCTAGACTGTTCTCTGTTTCACACAATTGATAAGCATCTACAGATGCATACAGGAGGCTGGTAGTTGTTTTTGTAGACTGGTTTAAATAAATTGCTCATGGAAGAGCATCACGGAACACAACTCCACCATCACAACATAAATGCCCTGCAGTGTTAAGCACTGTCCGCTTCCCAAATGTTACATGATCTGTGGGAGTCCTGACCAACATGAAGAGATTAAAAAGGAATGAAATGAAAAAGACTTGCGATGCCAAGGTTACCAAGGAGTTTTTTCTTGCCATTGTCACTTCGGCTCACTCTTTGTGTTGTTTAGGCTCAAAATACTGTAAAGCTGCTTTGTGACAATGTACTACTATAAAAAGCATTATATAAAAGAATTAACTTAACTTTAGAAACACAAAGTGCATTTTTATTGTAAAGAAAACCAATAAAATAGACATTGATGTAGAATGTAGCAGGTGAGAGTATATTTACTGCATTTACAATCTGTGTGTTCTAAATAAGCAGTCACCCAGATTCGAACCCGTCATTTTAATGCCACAGCACAATACCTGGCTTTGTAACAGTTTACCTCCCTCAATCATCCTTTCTCTTTCTTATCTTTCCCGAAAACAAACCGCAGACTAGTTTCTCTCTTTTCTGTGATTCCCTTTGTGTCTCTACTGTTACACCACATCACCCTCACAGTCTGACCTTGAATAAGATAAGAGTGTTTCTTTAAATGTTTAAATGCTAAACTCAGGTCTAATCCACATGTGGGTGTCAGGATGCTGTGTGATCTCAGGAGCGCCACCTGGATATTGAGTCTTCCTGAGACTCTCAGAGATCCTTTACTCTCACGACTTTGGCGGAGCAGCTCAGGAGGCGAGCCAGTTAGTTGAGAGGGATGTCTGTTCTCTCTTGGTGCAGCCCAACTGGGTTTTGCTCAGACACTTAATGCCTGCAGGCCACTTAAAGGAACATTTACTAATGCAGCCTTTTGTGAGAAGATTGCTGATTAGCATCTGTGCTAATGGATCAGGTTGGTACAGAGTTGGCAGTGTGCCATTTAGGCACTTAGCACTATAAGCAGTTTTGCCCTGATTTAAGTGTTTACACCTGCACCAGGGTACATATCAGCATGATATATTAATTGAAAAATCAGGTACCGACTACTGGTTTTTGACGTGAACTAGGCAATGCCAAAAGCATGATCTATTAAAGATGTTTGTGATGTGATTTATTGTTTAACCTTTTCCTCGATTTAGGATTGATTAAGTCAGAGCCTATCCCAGAATCACAGGGAGCAAAGTGGTGATTCATTCTGAATGCAAATTCAATGCAATACATTCCAAAGGACCATGTAGTCTCTCATTTATTCATATAGAGATTATCATTTCACACAGAACCCAGGGAGATTTAAAGTTTGAATCTTATTTTTATTTTCAGACTCCAGGAAACAGCAGGCGTCAGTGTGCAAAGTTTGTCTCTGTCTGAGAGCCATGTGGCTGAGCTGGACGGTGA
Source organism: Corydoras sp. C115 (assembly GCA_019802505.1). Classification (NCBI taxonomy): domain Eukaryota; kingdom Metazoa; phylum Chordata; class Actinopteri; order Siluriformes; family Callichthyidae; genus Corydoras; species Corydoras sp. C115. The sequence continues at coordinate 2,077,078 of JAFMOC010000019.1, read as the reverse complement.
GACAGTAAGACTGTTTGGTGCAGGAGCCCTTGAGACCCTAGACAGAGGATGGGGTGTGCAGACAGCCAGCACTGTTACAACTATTGCCTTCCGCTACATTCACTTTGACAGCATCGTGCCCACTCTACCACGCATTCGGCTAAAATTTCCTAACCTTACAGTAAGTTCCATCTAAGCAGAACCCCCTTCAAAAATATAAATAAAAAAAAAAAAAAAAAAAAAAAAAAAAAAAAAAAATAATATATATATATATATATATATATATATATATATATATATATATATATATATATATATATATATATATATGAGCTTGTAGCTCATCTGGAAGTACACAAAGCAAGCTTTTTACTGTTTTTACAATTAAACAATACAATATTGTGTTTTGTTAAATAAAAAAACTTCCCCTCGCTCTTCTTTCAGCATCTGATATTTATGAAGACTAATATAACACGGCTTCTGCAGCTGGCGGCTCTGGCCCAGGTGAAAAGACTGGAGCAGGTGACCATTGATCCTGAGGGGAACCCTGTGGTGAGCTTGGCTCTGTGGAAAGCCTTCCTCATCTACAGACTTAATCACTTTAACCTGCAGAAAATCAACGGCATTGAGGTATAAACACACACACAACTTAAAAAATTACACCAGTTAAAATAAATAAGAACATTAAGCTTTATACTCTAAACAACAAATCATAAACTCCACTAATATGCTATAAAACCATTTGTGCTGCTGTTTGTTGTTTGCTTATGTTCCAGATAATTAGCTGAATTTATATTGTCTCTTTGTTTACTAAAGCATTGTACTAATAATACTGTGAACACCCCTCTAAAGGTTTAAGGATTCATGAAACCATATTTAGAACAGAATCTACATTGGCAAATTGAAATGGAAAGAAAAAGCATTTAAAGTTTCCATAGTAACATATATTTTATAGCTAAGCCATTATAGGAAATACAAAATGACACGTTTGTGCACCATCACTGCTGTGTGCTTTTATCTGCACCAATCATTCATCACTTTTGATGGTTCCTGTGTGCTCCGAAAATACCTCAAAAAGGAATGACCTCAAAACGGAGTTTTAAGAACTATAATCATCCCCAGATCTTGCAGTGCAAAATCAAAAGGAGGTCGTCTTTTCAACAGTTCTGAAAACTAGAAACTAGAAACTGGCTAGACTGTGCTGGTCATGCGGATGCTCATGTTTTAAATGTAGTTTTTTTTATAATATTGTTCATTAAAATAATTATTGATGTATTTTGTTAAATGTGTTCATTTTGTCTTTTGTTGTACAAGGTTACCATGAATGATGTCATAGCAGCTGAACGTCTTTTTGGCACACTGGGTCACGTGGCTTTCACAGAAACACCTCACTATCGCCTGCTTCTACTGCTGGAGGAGTCCAGGTGACTGATTGTGTGGAATTTATAAAATGTATCAGTGCATAAAAATGTAATTTATTTTTAATTTCAAAGATACACCAACAACTAAACATCAAGAATGTTTTGTGATGTCATCATTTTTTGACATACTGCATGTAGATTTGATATCCCTGCTGCTGTGTTGCGAAGCATGAAGTGTGTATGTGTGTGAGTATGTGTGATGACCTGTTTCTACTCTGAAGCAGGGTGGTACCCCTGGCATTAGCAGCACACATTTTATCTGTGAGCCAAAACCATTCCTGCTCTGACTCCATCTGTCAACATTGGTGAGCAAAGCTACTCATGGCATCAGCCAACACTGCAGCGGCCAATTAGCCTCCACAGTACCCCTACCAGCATCCCACACCCTGATCTAATAAGATCCCCCAGAGCCAGTTTCTTAATGCCAAATGAATGATGATGTCTGAGTGGCTCTGTTACAGTGATGACACAGAGTACCACATATTTTTACCGGTGGCTGTCATGGTGTGCTGTTACTAAGCACCTGCACACTGCTCTGAGGATATGAAAAAAACACAAGTTAATTGAAGTATAGTAAAAAAAAGACGAATAAAAAAAGATGAATAAAAAAAGATGAAAAATATCATTTTTAATTTAGTATTTACTTAGTATTTCTAAGCAAGGGTTTGATACATTTTTTTAGTTTGAACATACTAACCACAAAGTCACCGTGCCATCCACGATTGGGACATATTGCATTGAAAATACACAATTTAAATTGTGTGATTTAAAATGCAGACACACTTTTTGTTTCTCTTTGGATACGTTAGTCCAGGTTTTCCTGCAGTACAGGCTTTAATATGACAGTGAGTTGGGTTGCAGCAGGTCATTAAGTTTAGTGATTATTGATGGAATCTGGTCTTCTTTTATCTGAGTGTTGATGGTAAGTGGTTAGATTGAGATGTGAGTGTTTGCGTAGGTGTCTTGTGTATGTCTTTCTGAAAGAGGCTTTAGCTGTGGGTGAAAGTGTGCACATGGTAAGTTGTTGGCAGGCTGGTGCTTGTTCACAGCAGCTGCCATTTTAACCCTGTGTGTGTGTGTGTGTGTGTGTGTGTGTGTGTGTGTGTGTGTGTGTGTGTGTATGTGTCTATGTGTCTATGTGTCTATGTGTGTGTGTGTATATGTGTGTGTATATATGTGTGTTCAGGATCCCCTAATGACCTCAGGCTTTCTTTGTTGCAGGTGGGAGCTCTTTAATATGAAACTTTTTTTATCCATAAGAAAAAAAATAGATCCAAAATACTCTGAGTGGTCTGAGTTTTACTTTCTGACAAAAAACATTTGTGCTGTTACAAAACATACTATAGAGAAACATAGCTATACACGACTTTAAGATATAGATACAGTATGTTAGGTTCTCTGTACTCACTGTAACTGTCTTTTAAGCTTCAGAAATGTTTTCTGGACAGAATTTTTTGCTTTTTATTTGTTGGTATTGTCATCGTTTATCATCAGTGTCAGTATTTGAACTCGGGATGCTGTTGGTTCAAATCCAACACTTTTTCAGTTAGCTCTTGCCAGCCTGCTGACTTCTGCATTTACACTAATTACTTACAAATTTCATAAGAGAGTATCTTCATAATTGGACAACCTCACAACAATCTTCTCATTCCGTTGCCATCTGTGATCCAGCACCTCAAGCTGTCATCTGTCTCTGATCTGGTCTCTCTTCATCAGCCAGTTTTACCCATCTGTTGAAATTTTGGTCATGCAGGTCTCAGATACGATCACAGATACCTGCAGAAAGCAAATGCATTAAAAACAAGGTTTTAACAGTAATTGCTTTTTACCATCATTGTTCTGCGTACAAATATTCAGACTATTATATTTAATTAAGACTTGGCAGAGAATGCAAACCACTGCATGTAATTAGATTGTTGCATCATTTTTCTTGTACTTTGTGATGTTAATGACAAAAAAGAAAAACAATATGTGAACTTTGTCTCTTTCCGTCATATACTATTGTAGGAAGAGGCAGCTGCAGTTCTTGTTGGAGGGTAGGGGGCGCAGGGTTGGTTTAAGCCCAGAGGATATGAGGGAAAATGGACGGCTTCTGGGAGAGAACATGAGCCGGGCACTTTTCAACTACCCCAGCAAAGACTCCAGCTCAGATAGTCCAGAGGTAACGCCTTACATAGATTCACACATAATATTATATACTCACTGCTTATACTGGACCCAATCTAGTACCTTCTGTGTAGTAAGCAATTTTAGACACCGCTATGGTGACCAAATATTTGGATTTGGTATAAATAAAAACATAACTCTACCATATTTCAGATTTTTACCTAAAAGCAATTCACTATAGAGAATATCAGCTGGTTGCACAGATACTCGTGGTAGAGTATATATTTAATGACTAGCTTAGTATTAATATTTTTCATGGAAGTGGCTATGTGATTTGAAACTCTTCTGTGCTGTAGTGTAAAAACTCTAAGCTCTAAATGCATTCTTGTGTTTCCTCCAGGAGGGTGGGTGTGAAAATGGTGGTGAGTTGTTGGAGCGCGGCAGATTCGTGAATCAGTACCTGAGAAGTCTCGTGCACACAGCCTCCAGCACCAATGTGAAAGCAGACGCTTTGCATAAGCTCTGGCCTACCATATTTGTTGAGATGGTGAGAGACTGCGTGCTTGAGATGAGGGACACAGCAGTGTACAGGCGCACCTGCCTCAACACGCTCTTCCACAGCAAAGAAGATCGAAAGAAAGAGGGTGGAGGCAGTGGAGAGAACTGAAAGGACAGCCATCCCACCCAGGAAGACATTTCCACCATTTTTCCCACCTCTCTTCACTTCTCCCAGTCTTCTATGGAGATCTCTTCTCAGTCAGTTAAAGCTGTTGCGGGAGGCCTGCACTGTAGCTGAACCTTAAAGTTCTCTAAACCAGAAAGACAGATCAAGATGCAAGATCTGAAAATGATTAAGTTTAAACTGAGATTCCTTTGGTAGTGTTATGTGTTTACTTCATCACTAACGTGTCATAAGCGTACTTAAACTAATAGACTGATAGTCTTCCTGACGGTGCTGCTAACAGTTCAGTTCCTGGACCAAAAAGAAAAAAAATGTTTCTTTTACAGTAAAAGTTGTTTCAGAATTTTATTTAGCACCTTTTTCTCTTTTTTATGCTGCTGGATGAAATCCAAAGGACTTTCACTCTTCTTGCACAGAGAGTTTTCTCTTTTGTTTTGCATTTTGCTGGATATTAAAAAGAATAATGAACTTCTGACTGTTCTGCATCTGAGTAATGAAAGAAAAGCACCGTGTATGTCTAAAGTCAACAGTGGCTACTAGAGACGCTGCACAAGGGGGTGAGCTTAATCTGTAAAGGTGGCAGGCAGCCCAAACGCAGTGTTTTCACATTGCTTGGCAGAGCATGAAAAATGTTTTTCTTTAGTTCTCCAATTTCACTAAATAGTCTCAGATGCCCTGAGTGAGTAATTGTTGAATGAGGAATGTGTCTATTTCAGGATTTTATATCTCCTTTGATAATGTGCACTAACACAGAGATACAGGTGTTTCAGAGCTGACTGGTTTCTAATATCCTTTACCTTGACACATAAGTCTATAAGAGGGTGAAACTGGAATTATCAATACAATACTCTGATTTTTATGTGACCCTGTTTCTCAAAACAAGTTTCTTTCAGGAGGTAAGTGAAGGTTCATTTTTGGCGAGCACTTTGCATAAGACTTAACCTGTAGATATTTATATTTATCGGGTTGTAAAACAAAAGTTGACTTTATTAAACTTGTGAATTGTTAAGGGTGTTTTTCTTGCAATTTGCCAGGTGAGCTTTTTTTTTCCCTTTTTTTTGCGCTCAGGTAAAATATTGCTTACAGTTTTATTGCTTTGAGAATTTATAGACATTGCTCTGGGACTATGTGTGCCAATGGGCTAATGCTTGAAAATTTGGACACCCCTGATCAAATTCCACATTTTACTATTTTTATTTATATATGAAATCATATCATTTTTAATACACAATGTGAATATATGTTGTGTAAAATTCAGGTTTGTTCCCAGAAAAGCTGAGGCTTTTATTGTTAACAAAATGAAACTTACTTTAAAAAAAAAAGGTGAAGCTGATGCCAGAAATGCTTTTGTGGGTGTAACATGCAGGTGTTTTAATATGTTATATAATACATAAAGTGTCTTTCATTAAGAGGATTTGTGGGCATATTGTAAGTTACATAGAGATAATATAAGGAGGAGTGTGTGTGTGTGTGTGTGTGTGTGTGTGTGTGTGTGTGTGTGTGTGTACACACAAGTGTACGAGAGGGAGAGAGAGAAGGAGAGTGAGATTGAAAGTGTGCTCACACTGTGGATTCTGTGTTGCTGCTGCTAAAGTGACTTCAGCCCTCAGCTGATTCCCTAAGACTGACGACTTGGGACCACCGCTCTCCTCTCACTCACCCGTTTCCTTTTTCTGGACTTGCTGCGACTTTTCTGCACATTTTCTGGAGCATATGCGTCTGTACATGTTCAGATGAATGGGTTCTTTTTGCAGCACTGCTACGATGCTGTCCGCCAGGAGTTTTCAGCACAAACTTCAGGCACTGAATGGACTCCCAGTGTTGAGGTGCTGTAAGAATTTCTGGTGCTGAATTAAACTGGAACCCGGTTAGAGGTAAACATCACATTAAGTCACTTAGTGGCATTCATTGTTTAAATGGAATATTTTACAGGAATGTTTCAGAGCCCTACTCCCGGGTGAGAATTCTATCTGTCAGATTCATATCCAAATACAGGTTACTGTGATTCAAACACTGAATCTTAAATATGAAGTTAAATTCTTTTAAAAATCAGATAAAGCAAATTTATAACTTTTGTTCAATGATAAGCTGTACCACAAACCATTCTTTTGTTAAAGTAACTGCATCTTTGTGGGAACAGTTTCTAAAAACATGGCTTAGTGAGTTTGCTTTGGAAACTGTCAGCAACCCCATCACACACATTCATCCCATAAATGAACTATATGGGATGTCAGTAAAGGTTTTGTGTGTATATGTTGGTATATATTTGGGGTGAATTGCAGAAACCACAATCTAGGCCCCTCATCCATCATTAAATTCTGACTTTTAAAAAAAGAAGTGCTTCTCTGGATAAATTGACAGAGGTCCCACAGACACGCGATAAAATCTTAAAAAAAAAAAAAAAAAAACTTTTCCAAAAGATGGAAGCTGTTATACCTGTTTAGGGAACTAATTTGAAATCGTGTTATGTTAAAAATAAAAAATATTTTAAGTATTTTCTATAACATGGACTTCTAAAACAGTGGGTACTCTGCTCTACAATAATGTATTGCAATAACTGATATAGTATTATTTTTCGTTTTAATGTTTTATTACTGTGAACGTAAATCAGATGATTAGACACTGATGCTGCACTGCTGCATCATAATAATTAATCAATGTATGAATCCATGGAGCTTTAATTATGAATAAATCTTCTTTTAATTCATTGCATTGTTTTCTCAGATTGAACTTTCCTTCACCTGTCCAGCATGAACAGAGTCTCCAAACTGAGGTTAGAGATCAAGCATGTCTTGGGGGGAGTTTCTCAAGAAGTACATTTTTATTATACTTTCATGCATGTGACACTGTTCAGTCAGAGACTGAGGTGGTTATAAGTCCCTTCTACCTTTTCTGTCTGCTGTAAATAGCTGTTTCACACAAGGTCACTTTGAGTTGTTTAATTTAATCATGGCAGCTGTTATAGTTAAAAATATTAAATGATTCCTGGAAAGTGAGTTTACAGATCATTCTTTAAATGTCATTCTGCTGTAGAGAAGCAAAATGTACTTAATGTGCAGCCTAGTAAAACATGGTGAAAGTTATTTAATAAAGGTCACAGTTGTGTGTTTTGTTCACAGTGTTGTCATGGTAATTACCTTGCTTTGGTCAGACCTTAATGAATGTCAACTCTCAGTGGACCACCAGAAGGTAACATACCGGAGACGCATATCATAACCTTTTTTTTAAAAATCAAAATTGATACGTAGTCAACAATTAAAGAACCCAAATAATCTAAACGGTGACTTTGCAAACATTTTAGCATCAAAATAGATTTATGTTTGTCAGACCCTGACATCAACATGACAGGTTATTGAGTGGAGTCACTGACAGAATGAGGTTTATATTCATTGAGTTGTGTTAAGTGAGTGGTAAAGGTTTGACAGTTTCCTGTCACATGCTGTAAGACATGAGCACGATGGGTAATTAGTGTCAGTATTTAGGCTCAAACCTTAAACTCTTTGTATGAGCCCAGGTGGCTGAAAGCTCAACAAACCAGGTCATTATAAATTAAGGCTAAATTAATCACCTCTTTTAAATTGTCCTTAATTCATCTCATATCTTTTTAAGTTTTCTTTGAAATTCTCCAAACAGCCGCAGTCAAATCCCCAGTTTCAGAACAGGCGTTTCCTCATTGCCTGTACACATTTATTTTCTCTTTTTAAATGAGCATTTTAATCTTGTAGTTGCCTGGAGAGTGGTATTCTGCAGTGTGCGCTTGTAGAACAAAGCTTAGACAGTAGGATTGCTGGCATGGCATCCCTAGTTGTCTGTCAACGCCAGATGGCTATTCAGAGATCAAATGTGCTAGCTGAGTTTCCCGCCAGCTTCTGTAACTCAACCCTCTGGTCATCATCAGGTCAGAGAGGGGTGAAACAGCTGAACTCTTTCAGATGCCACACAAACTCTCCCCACCAGTGGAATGTTCAGCAGGGGCTAATTGGCTCGCTCACTTGTCTGTCACTGGGTCGTTTGAATGTTGGGGATAATTTAATTCCTTAATCACCTGGTAATGTTGAAAGGTCAAGGCCAAAATTCTCTTCTTTGATACATTGAGCTTTTCATAATCACCTGATGAAATGTTATCTGTTTATCATGATGATCTGTGTTCTCTTTCAGCTTTTAAACGGTCATTCTGTGTTTTACTTATATAACTTTTAAACAAATTGAGGCTATACAGTTGAATGTTTTTGGGAGCACAGGAGGCTAAATAAAGACATTTTGTATTCTACGATATGAACACATTATTTAAACTTAGGTGGCGTCTAGGTGGATGACTGAGCCTGATGATTCAGATGGGATCCCTTCTGGAATGTGGGCATCTTGGGGACCGTGGGGTGAGTGCTCTCGGTCGTGTGGTGGTGGAGTACAGGAACACAGCAGGCAATGCATCCCTACCTCCAGCCCTCCAACCACACCTTATTTACCTAGACAAGGTTCTCAAGCAAGGCACCAGGATTCGGGTCACGTGATCTCAGCTGTAAGACCGTCTGTGCCATTATATAATGGAAATAATGGACACTTTACAGAGCCTCAGGTATCGCAGCATTCCAGTCGTGGGGAGCAAAGAAAGCAACCCAGTGAAACCCGGCCTGGAAGGAGGTAATGACTTTAACAACATTTCCTTTGTAATCTGTGTTATTTTACTTGTATTTCTTTTCCAAGTGGGATTTTAATTTGAATAAATGTAATTTTTTATGTAATACATGTTAGCTGTGATGTATAATACATTAAGCCAACACCCAATTTGCAAGTATTAAGTTAACCTCTCTTAAACACATTACATATTACATACATTATTTCTCACTTTTCTTGTGTCCCTTCAGGCGGGGTGGTGGTGGTGGTGGACGAATTAGTCCTGGCATGTACGGTTATGGAAAGATTCCGTATGTTATTTCCTCACAAAAAGACACCGGGAAAGCTACACATAACCAGCGACAGCCTCGTTCTCCATCTGACTTCCAGCATTTCAGCTATAGGCAGCATCAACAACAGATTAGAAATCCACATTTAAGTACAGCCCAGAATGTCCATCATGGTACCAGTCAGAAGGTAGCCTGGGTTCCACTTCATCAGCCCAGCTCAGGAAGCCAGTTTCAGGGAGAACAGCACTCTTCCAGCAGCATTGAAGCAGGTGCCAGTCAAGCCTCTTCCCAATCTGGACACATTTATCCACTTTCATCATGTAAAGGAGCTGCAAACCAGTACAGAATGTGCAACACCAATGTAAGAGGGAGCAATTTCTGTTTTTAAAAAGTGCTTAATAATTATTGAAAACAATCTGCTAACAACTTTAAAATTGCCTCTGAACATCAAGATTCATTCATAGATCATTCAGTTACAGTAACAGATATGATATCTCTTTGTAACAGTCTGTATGATTCTAAATCAGAACTCTGTATCCACTCATCTCCAGCCTTGTCCTCCAGCCAGCAGACATATAAGAGACATCCAGTGTTCTACCTACAACACTCAGCCCTTCATGGGTCGCCTTTATGAATGGGAATCTTTTAATGAAGGTGAGATTAATGATCTTCTTTTAAACACATTTTCTTGCATGTTTTTTTTTTTTTTAAATAAATGCATGAGATTAATACAGGTTTGCATTGGATTGCTATTAAGCAGCTCAAATTATGTGTTGAAGTGTCACTAAGCAACAGTAGAAACACAGAGTCTCCGTCTTTGGATAGTCATAAAGATATCTGTCAAAATGTCAGTTTACAGTGCAATGTGAATAACTAGATTGGAATTTCAACCAAATTAGGTTTGTTACATTATAATGATGCTTCTTAATCCCTGCTTTTTATCAGTGCTGTCAAATCAGTGTGCCAGAATGTACTGTAATGTCAGCTCATATTTCATTTTGTGTCTGCACTACTTTTTTTTTTGCTCAAGACTCAGGAAATAAAGTTTGTTACAGTTCCTGTCACTGGAGCTGCTTGGGAACAGATTATTGTTTCTGAAATATAACTGTATGGATCAATAATTAGTTCTTGGAGGTACATTAATGCAGACTGTGGATTGTACCTTTTTTTAAGTTAATGAAGATGTGGTTTTATTATTATTTCCACCAACAGATTTAAACCTTAATTTAGATCTAACATTTAAATTTATTTTGTAAAAAAATGAAATAAAAAAATCTACTCTGTTTTCTTTTAACTAAATTATCCTAAATTGTTTAAAAATAATGTACATGCACATGAAAGACACAGTTTCTGTGTGTTTTTAACACTTCTATGTTCATTTCACAAGTTGTGTATGCTGTACATTTTATCTAATTCCTATTTAATCTTACCATAAAATATTTATAATTTAATATAATGCAAACTATTAAATATTTCTGACACATCTGTGATTTTGGATACATTTTGAATCTTATGATTAGGAAGGCAATTAAAATATAAAACTTGGTTATACACAAATATTGTATTTATTTAATCATTGTGTTCATCTGTAACATTGCAGTTCCTGTAGATCAGCTTTGTCAGCTCAATTGTCGGGCAATTGGATACCGGTTCTACATCCGGCAGTCAGACAGGGTCATCGATGGAACGCCATGCAGGCAGAATGAGACGACGATCTGTGTGGCTGGAAAGTGTCAGGTAGGGGTAGTCTGAATTTTGGCTTTACTTACAGTTATATCATGTATGAGAGTCATTCATTAGGACCAGCATTTAATATAAATGATTAAGGATTTTTAATAATGTTTTTTACTTAATGGCAGCTTCAGCCTTAATGGCAGCTTCAGCCTCTCATGTTCTTTAAAGCATCAGTATTATAAAATATTCTTTAGCACATTTATGAATTAAGTTACCAAAGTAAACAAACAAAAAAGATAAATACAAATGAATTGCTAGGCCTTCTGAGGCTGTTAAATATTCATTATAATGTGTACTTACAGAAATGGCCATTAGAGGACGGTGTAGTACAGAAAAATTGGATTTTAGCAGCTTTGCACCTGTCTTCAGTTATTATAAAAAAGCAAAAGACATGTAATAATTAATTTCTAACAAATGTCTGACAAACAAGAACTATTTATATTTTGGGACATCTGCGTCAAATTAATGTTCTTATATAAGGGTCGCCATTATCTTACAGGCAGTTGGTCAAAAGGTCAGCATACACCAACTGGCAATAGATACCAGTTTGGACCAACAGTGGATTTTTACAATTTCTTAAAGTTTGCAATCCACGAACACAGAGGAATTCATGTGGAAAAAAATGAAAGTAGCTCACATAAAAAAGACCACCAAAATCTAGGTGTTAAATTAAAGGTCCCACATGAAAGTCATCTTGTGAGCGCTTTGCTGTTACACCTTAGTGTAGACTTTGTAGTTTGGTTTGTTTGCTTATAACATTTTAAAAAAGCAGGGGTTGATACATGTGCACAATCTTAATGCCTCACAGATTCAGAGCTCTGGTTGTAGGCCTAGACTTAATTTAACATCTGTCCAGAGTTCATCAAAATCCCAAGATATTTTGGTCCAAATGTAAAAAAACATGACAATTTAAGATGTTTTTTTTGTTTCTCTGTGGGTTTCTTTTAATTCACAGCCTTGTTTCACTAGTGCAAGTTATGATTACTGTCAGGAAGCTAAACAGTTAAGATGCCTGGAGACCTGTAAAATATCTAAAGACCCTGAAGGAGAGAAAGAGAGAGAGAGAGAGAGAGAGAGAGAGAGAGAGAGAGAGTGTGTGTGTGTGTGTGTGTGTGTGTGTGTGTGTGTGTGTGTGTGAGAGAGAGAGTGTAAGTGAAGCATCTTGTTTAGGCAGATTAGATTAGGTAGAGATTAAAAATATATAAAATACATGGATTAAAATACATTTCCTGGTAATCTCTCTCTTTTTGTCCTTCATCCCAAATGTCCGCCTGGTTTAAACATTTTGTCCCAAATGTATGTGTTAAACTGAAAACCCAAGAATTTGAAAACCAGTCAGTGTGTAGCAACCACACCTAAACACACACACACACACACACACACACACACACACACACACACACACACACACACACACACACACACACACACACACACACACACACACACACACACGTACCTGTTTTACGCTTAAGTAGAACAGAAATGGTCATATGTGTAAGTGAGGGTCATTTGTGATAGAAAGCCTCATGTGCATTATAAATATTCACAGCAGGTGAGTAAGACCTAAACAAACTGCTGGTTTAGTTTATCGCTTTGGACCCCACCAAAAAATACAGTATCTCCTTAAAGGCCAGATTGCAAATGACCTAAACAGAAGAGGGTGAAGGATAACACATGGCTGAGATCAGCTTTTAGACAGCTGCTTTATTTCTTTTTTATGTCTCTTTTGTATATCCCCACCCATCTTTAGTATGAAACCTGAAACTGTTAATAAAACTATGCCTTGTTTAAAATATCAGCTGCCGTTAATTTTACCAGGTCAAGTGCTATCACTATTAATTTGGGTCATTTTTGGAAAGCAATCTAATTCTTTATTCTTTAAAGAATAAGTATTCTTATTCTTTAGAAATAAATTAAGTTATGAGTTTAATACTCACACTAATCATGAAATGAACGCTTGCAAATGAGGACCAGGCTTTGAAAAGACTGTTTACTTCTGTTAAAACATCCCATATGATTTCCAGGTCCTGTTTATTTTTCCAGCCACATTAAATTATCTTTGGCACACTTTCTTTCACCCTATCCCCCAGTTTTTATGCATGTGAAATTCATTTCCCTCATGTTTCCCAAACGTACAGTAATTTCATAATGGCATTCAGTGAATCCATTCACACTGAACCTATGGAGGAATTAAAGTTGCAGTTCTGCAGATCCAAGGGAACAACTCCAAGGTAATGGTGTGCTTACAGTACATCAGACTAGATGAATTTTTAAACTGTTCTTCCAAATGAATCATCTGATATTTGGTTTTATAATTGTACAATTTAGAAATAACCATGATTCTGGAGATATCTAAATTGAGAAGTAACGTTTTATGCTATATGGACCGAAGTATTGGGGCGCTTCCTCTTATTATTAATTTAGTAAAGTGTTTTATTTAGTCTCACTGCCAAATATTTTTAAATTAATCATTTAAGCATGGTTTTTGAGCCACCTGTATGCTTCTGAAAAGTCTTCATAAGACTGTGCTAAACCTGGACAGGTTTCTAGACCACCCTGCTCGTTTAATGGTGATGTGATGCAGATCTGTAATTCTGCAGTAAACACCTTGCTGATTTATAGATGCATAGAAGAGCTGCACAGAGTGTGCTAATAACAGTTCATTTAAAACCTTAATCATATTAAAAATAACTAATAAACTTTTATGGTTGTAGGTTACAAAGGACGTTAATTAGGCTTTTGAACACAACAGATACATATCTGCTTGCCCACTCACCTACCTACCTATCTATTTAACTATCTATCTGTCTGTTAGTACATTTGTGTTAATAGAATTGACCTGTTCTCTCATCGTTTACTATGGACAGTTTTGGATCCTTGAACCATATTATATACCAAATTGCAAATATGTGTCCATGTTTCTCTGTTGCACTCTAAATATGGTCACTTTTATATGTTTTAACACTGTAAATAGTAGGTCATGCTGCCAGGCCAGTAGAAGGCCTTTAACACTGTCCTTTTGGACTTCTAATTTAACCTACATCACATTTGTAGCAAAGAAATTAATTCTAAATTATATATTTAAATAAAGCAGACAAGTCTTTTTAAATGTTTGTCGCAGTGAGAATGTGACCTTTAGTTTTAAAGGCAAATTTAATCAAAGCACTCTGAGCTCATTCAGATAAAACCCTGAGCCTTTCGCTTTGGTCTGGTTTTCTCATTTCTCACTCTCAGTGTAATCCTCTTGACTGCTACTGGTTTGGGATCACATTCTCTAATTCTTCTCCCAGATGCAGTATAAGAATTTTCTCCCTCATTTTCATATGACTGCATCTTTAAACCCTTTGAGAGCAGTAATGAGCAAACTCATATTGATGTAGATTAGACACATTCTTTAATCAGCTTCAGTAAAAACATCAGATTTGATAGTGCACTAGGTTTTTGGTACATACCCTTTAATGAGCCATTTAATTCTTGGGCAATTCTTGGGCAGACAATTCTTGGGCAGACAAATCTGTTACTGTGTTGTCACTGGACAGTATCTGAAATCATATTGAAATGAAATATGACGTATTGAAACAAAAAACTCAACTCATAAATTGAATTTAGTTATAGCATTTTTTAATTCATTAGAATATCTGATAACTAATAAAAATACTAACCGGGTAAAATGATATTTTCAGGTTGCTCCTGGCACTGAGACTTAGCTTTGTATACGTGGTAATGAGATTGGCACTGTTTCCAGTTGACAGGGTTGAAGGCCGTGTTGTTTCTGGTTCTAAGTACAGTCCTTCTTCTGTGGCTTCAATGTTCAACATAGTTCTCCTTCAAACGCTCACCAATCTTATTTTTCATACAGATACTTTCATTGTATACTATCTCTCTCCACATTCTGGACTTTTGCCTGAATTTAAAAGGTATCCTGTACTCTATGCACTCCTACTTCAGTGGTTATTAAGTCGGGCTCTTTCTCACTCCCACCTCCTTCCTATATATAAGTGTACCTCCTCCCTCAGTGGTCCCAGTTCATACTCTATTCCACACTGCAAAGAACTGCTTTTTTCCCTTCATAGAAAAACATTTGTACTTATGACTTTGCAAATGCCTGATGACTGGCTGTGGAAGAAAGCACACCGGATGAGGAAACAGATTCAAACGTGTTATTTTAAGGGACAGTTGTTTGATCACTGATCTCGAATCTCTGAACGCACAACAATGCTCACATCTTTGCTGTTGTTCTTTTTCCTTCATGCCCTTGTTCAGTCCAGCTCACAGGTGAGCCCATCTTGTATCATCAGTATTTATTTTTCTGCATAAACCATTTGCATAAAGTACCATTTGTTTCTTTAGGTGTAATATGCAAGTGTCCTAGTACTTTTGTCCATAACATAACATGGAACTAGTTATTTATCTTGGGTTCTAGACAGTTTTACCTCAATGCCAGAGGTCAGAGGTAGTTGTACAGTACATCAAAATCATGATGAGAACATTAATGATAAATCTGGAGGATACATGTATTTGTTTTTTATACATGAGATCTTGAGAATGAAACAATTTGGGTTAAATAATGTAATATAAAGTGTTATGTTCACTGCTTTTTGTGTTGTACTGATATCTGTAACACACCGGTGTACTGGCCACCATTCCTGCCTGAGCTCCACTGAGTGATAAAGGTATACACTGACTGAGTTAAATAGATTTTCTCTTTTCCTTATTTGTGTTTTTACACAAGATTACGCAATCATGCGGCAAAAGCAATTTTCTATATAAGCCCGTCTGGTACTTTGATACTTCTGGTCTTAAATGCAGTATTATTAATGTTGGAATTGAAACATTAGGAAATGCAAACTGTAGTACAGAAAAATTTAATATGTAACCAGTGTGTGTGTGTGTGTGTGTGTGTGTGTGTGTGTGTGTGTGTGTGTGTGTGTTAAACAGAGTCCAGGTTGTGATGAACTGTTGGGCTCAGAGAAGATGATGGATAAATGCGGTGTGTGCGGCGGGGACAACTCTGCCTGTAGGCTGATCTCTGGCCTGTTCCAGCACAGACTCTCCAAAATGGGTTATCACAAGATTGTGGAGATTCCAGAGGGAGCCACCAAAATCAACATCACTGAGATGGTGAAGAGTCAAAACTACCTTGGTATGTTAGGAGTTCTGTACATGCACACCATTAAACAGAATTCAACACTCTAGGCTACCAGGTGTGACATGAAGTCCTGGGTTTACTGGGTTCTGATTGTGTTTAGCTACAGCATGCTGGAAAACTAGGCATCATTCCAACCCAAGTTACTGGGTTATTTAGCTTTTCTGATGTGTGTTTTATGCATTCTAGAGTATCTGTGGGGGAAACCCTTAGAGGACAGGTGTGGAGGCAAATGTTATAAGAATATAATATAACGTATATATTTGTAGCTTTACGGAGTCGCTCTGGACGCTCCATTATTAATGGAAACTGGGCCATTGACCGGCCTGGTAAGTATGAGGGAGGAGGGACCATGTTCACTTACCGAAGGCCTAATGAGATCAGCAGTATGACTGGGGAGTCCTTTTCAGCAGACGGTCCAACCAATGAGATTCTCGATGTCTTTGTGAGTAATGTTTTAAACAAGGTTCACATTTTGTAATTCTTGTCATTTTCTGTCACACATTTGTTTAAGGGACTGTTTCGTTTCTGCTTGTGTTAGATGATCTATCAGCAGCCCAATCCCGGAGTGCACTATGAGTACATCCTTCCATCGCAGAATTTCAACATTCTGAACACTAATGCACGCGAGGGTGAGATGATCTCACAAACCCATATGAAGTAGAATGACGCTCTTTGAGTTGGAACATTGTTTTGTTGAAGTGTTGTTTAATGGAATCTGCATTATGAAATTTCTCAGGAAACACAGTGATCGACGAGACAGAATATAATCAATATGGAAGCAAAGCATCAAAGGAAGGACATGACAGATCTGGTGGGAAGAAAAACCCTCCCACTGTCACAAAGAACCAGATAACACCACACAGACACCGGGAGTATAACTGGAAACTCACTGGCAGGACCGAATGCACCGTCACCTGTGGCAAAGGTACTATTCAATTCATAGTATTGAGTAAATATATTGAATAAATAATGAAATACCTATGTGGGGTTATGTTTTTCACAGGTAGCAGGTACAGTCTGTTCGGTTGTGTGAATAGAGTCACTCAGGAACAAGGTTCAGACAGTCTGTGTGACATCGCTACAAAACCCACCACACAAGAGGAGGTGTGCAACGTCCAGCCATGTCCTGCATTGTGAGACCTCATGCACACACTCACTATTAGTCAGGTGGTGTAGAAATGAAGTTTTCATTTCCATTGTTTCATTGGGTTACGCCATTACTGTATATCAAGCTCAAAATATATAATCCAGTGTGTGTGAGTGAGTGTGCGCTCTGTCCTTGGTGTATTTGCCCAGCACATGAAAGTCCCTAGTAGAGGATTATGCTGAAGATAATATGAGAATAATTGCAGCAGTACAAGTTCATAATAAACTGTTTTGATATTTAATATTCATTGGTGCCTTAGTGGGTTGTTTTTCAGTCTTTAATTTTCCTCCAGACAGCTTTTCATTCATTATCTTCCGCTTTATCCTATATTAGGGTCGCGGTGGGGTTTCCCATGCCCATCCAGGGGAGAAAGTTTCGGGCACTGGGCAGATACACCCAGGACAGGGCGCCAATCTATCGCTGGGCACACACTCACTCACACAGACACGCACGCATACACACTCTTTATGGGGCAATTTGAAAAACTCATTTGACTTGATCCATGTTTTTGGATTGTGGGAGGAAACCGGAGAACCCGGAGGAAACCCACGCAGACACGGGGAGAACATGGAAACTCCACCCAGATGGGGATTTGAACCAGGAATCCCTAGTGCTGAGAGGCAAACGTGCTAACCACTAAGCCACCATGCCGCCTCCAGACAGCTTGTTAGTTGTTTCTTACATAACACACAATGATGAGTACTAATGCTTAAAATCCTGTTTTTGGCAGCTGGGACATTGGTGAGTGGTCGGAATGTAGTAAAACATGTGGCCTTGGCATCCAGCACCGGCAGATTTTGTGCCGGCAGTTTTATGCCAACCGCACCCTCACTGTGGCTGCCAAACAGTGTGAACACCTGCAGCGGCCTGAGAGCAGCAGTGCATGTCAGCTGAAGATCTGCAGTGAGTGGCAGATCCGTTCTGACTGGAGTCTTGTAAGTTAAGAGTTTTATATATATATATATATATATAGACATTGCACTGTGGTTACATCTGAGTGCCTATTAATAACATTTTAACCCCCTAATGCAATCTCTCTCTCTCAGTGCTCTGTGCCATGTGGGGTTGGGCAGAGAAAACGTGAGGTGCACTGTATCAGCAATTTGGGTGACATTGTGAAAGATGAAGAGTGTAACATCAAGCTTCAACCTAGCGATGTAGAGAACTGTAACATGGGTCCGTGTGCTAAGAGCTGGTTCTACACCGACTGGGCTGAACAGGTACTAACAAATGAATAACAATATTATTGTATGTATATTCATCAATCCAAATGAAATCTTGTTTGTATGTGTGTGTGTACTCCTGTCTGTCAGTGCTCAGCAGAGTGTGGATTTGGAGTGCGCAGTCGTAGTGTGGTCTGTCTCTCTGATATGGTGACCAGTATCCCTCTGGATACCTGTGGATCAGAGCGCCCCCCTCAGGCTCAGGCATGTAACAATGGGCCCTGTGAGAGTCGGACTGAGTGGTTCACAGGATCTTGGAGTCAGGTCAGTAAAGACCACCACATTTCACATATGTACAGTTTCATCACTGGAATTAGATGACGTGTCGTCTGCAATGAGACTCCGTGCTTTTTTTGTCGTCAGTGCTCTGCTGAGTGTGGTGTGGGAAGCCAGCAGAGGGCAGTGGTGTGTATGATGAAGTCAGATGACGGTTATGTAGCCATGCCACCATATGAGTGCTCTTCTCTGGACAAACCTCTCAGCCAGCAGAGCTGCAGTATAAAGAAATGTGGAGCCAAATGGTACCACACTGAGTGGAGTGCAGTGAGTAAATTAGTGTCTCTTACATATACCAACTACAAAGCTTACCTAGCAATTTCTGAAAATGAGAAATGCATCTTTTTTTAGGTGAACATCATTAAGCTTCTGTGTTGTGAGCATTTCTGTCTTTGTGTAGTGCTCAAAAACATGCGAGGGTGGATTCCGTGTGCGGGTAGTTCGCTGTCTGTCTGATGAAACGACACCAGGAGAGGAATGTGATGAGCGTCTAAAACCGATAGAGAAAGAGGAGTGCAATCCTGAGCCCTGTGTTTCACAGATTGGTAAATTCTCACATTGTTCTGTATCCACATGTAACTTCCAAAGGTACTAATTATCTCTGACCTACATTCAGAAGTACACAAAGGTTATTAATCCATATTTAATTGATTTACACTTTTTATTTAAATAGTAGCTCACATATATGTTACTATGTACATGCTTTGTGAACCACCTTTATTATTATGACCTACGACCTTTATTATAGGAGCAGTCATTGGCTTGTGGTTAAGGATCCTACCGCTCCAGGCACATGTGCTTACTTCACTCAGTGTGTGTGTATACCTGTGTGTTTCACTGCACAGATGGGTTAAATGTGGAAGACAAATTCCTCTGTGTGTAAAACACAGAAGGCATAATGGATCACTTTATTATATACAGTACATCATTCATTCATTCATTATCTCCCGCTTT
>JAFMOC010000019.1:1942500-2047500 GCA_019802505.1 Corydoras sp. C115 | reverse complement strand
GGGGGTCATGTAGTATTATGTAAGTATGTATGTGTGGGGTTTTGGCAATAAGACAGACACAGCTTTGTAAACATTTATTCATTTTAATGGCTCTCAGTTTTGTATGTATGTACAACGCAATGTAGTATGTATGTAATCCAGATGATGTACATGAATGTTTATGTATGTATGTAGATGTGTATGGTAATGTATGACATTCAAAGGTATGTATGTATGTATGCTTGTGATGTGCGATTTATGAAGAATGTATGTATGTATGTGATGGATGTATGTAGTATGTGAACCTGTAAGAATGTATGTACATGTATGTATGTATGTATGTATGTATGTATGTATGTGATGTATGTATGTATGTATGTATGTATGTATGTATGAACACGTATGTATGAATGTATGAATGTATGAATTATGTATGTAAGTATGCAATTATGTAAGTATGAATGTATGTATGTTGTATGTATGAATGAATGTATGAATATGTATGTATGTATGTATGTATGTATGTATGTATGTATGTAATGTAAATGTATGATGTATGATGTAAGTATGAATGAATTAATGTAAGTATGAATGTAAATATGCATGTATGTATGTAAGTATGAATGTATGTATGTAAGTATGAATGTAAATATGCATGTATGTATGTAAGTATGAATGTATGTATGTAAGTATGAATGTAAATATGCATGTATGTAATATGTGTATGTATGTAGTATGTAATGTGTATGTATATGTATGAATGTATGTATGTATGTATGAATGTAAATATGCATGTATGTATGTATGTATGTATGTATGTCCACAGCTGTATAAAATCAGATAAAGTCTGATATTCATGCATTTTACAACTTGGGGAGAAAGCTATTTTGATACATTACCACCAGATGGAGCTGTTGTATCGCTAATTTCACAAAAAATCCTGGATTTTTGAAGGAATCCATTAAAGTAGATGGAATGGGATTTCTATTCTATTCTTTATCATTGTATTACTCGATCAGATATCCATATAGTCATTTAGGAGCAGTGTGGATCAGGTGATCTGAGATTAATACGCCTGTCATTTATTATTTGGGGGTGTGGTGTTGCAAAGATTACATCCCAGAAAGCCCTCATGGCTGAGTACTCTCCCGTTTCTTTTCTTTATGTTGTGCTGTTCTGTCAGTGGTGCTGAAGTTCAATGCACTACTGTAATTAATTATTTTAGGTTTCAGACATTAAAGCTTAAAATAAAAAATAAATGATGCCACCACTACTGTCCTTTACTGTATTGTGACATTAATATTAAATCGCAATATTTAAATAATTGCACAGCAGTATAAATGCAAACGGATTCCTACAAAACTGCTCGCTGAGAATATTCTACCTCAGCAGTCCAGCGAACCCAATTTTGGACAAATGAAAGATGACTGGCAATGCATGTAATATGTGACCAAGTACTCGGCCGCTGTTGATGTGACATGGCACAGTCAGGTTGTTGCTGCAGTCAGAGCTTGGTATAAGGCAGCCAGGTTCTTCTAAAAATAGCAGGAGCTTATTACTGCAGAGCATCTGTCTTGTTCATTTAACTGAAAATACACAGAGAGTGGGTGAGGGTTTGAAGGAAAGACTTCCCAGAAGGGAGTAATAATTTAATACAAAGTTATTGCAGTGTAAAACTTACAGCAGTTATTAGAGGCAGATGATTAATGAACTGTAGTATTGACTCAGATGTCAACGAGTTAAGGAAAATTCTAGTTCTAAAGAAATAAAGAAATGTACAGGCATGTAAACTTTTGTGCAGATTAGATTTACCTACATTAAGTAAGGGCAGGGTAACTCAGTGTTTAGGGTGTTGGGCTACCAGTTTGAAAGCTGGTGGTTTAGATTGCCACTTGACCCTTATTGTTGAAGGGTGAGGTGTCATGGCTGACCCTCCCTGTCCTTTAAGCAAACATCAAGTTAGGAAACTTGTAGCTTGTTTTAAATAAAACCCCCGTATTTCTAATCATTCAGCTTTAAGCACAACTAACATGTGGGGACTCACAAAATTATATTATGCAGCACAATTTAGCAATAAATTGTATACTGTATACTCACCTTAACTGCATAGAAACTGTCCAAACATTCAGAATAGAAATTGTATTACATTAACTTTTTGAGCAAATAATATTTAACACAGCAGGTTTCCTTTATTTATATGTTGGGAGTTCTATTCAGTTCACAGTGGTATGGCTACGGAAAAATCAGCATGCCAGCGTTAAAGTGGCAGATACTTTTCTTTGGCAAATTACACATTCAACACTGCAGGCTAACATGACTTAAGCTACACTGCTGAGTTTAACATTTATCAGAGGTGAATGTTTTTTGAGAAACTTGCTGTGCACTCATAATTAAGGAAAACTGATATTTTTACCAGAAAGCACAAAGCACAGTGTATAAAGGCATAGCTGGTTTTGGTGTGAATGAATTTGACTGGCTGCACAAAGCCCCAAACTTAACCTCATTAAACACCACTGGGATGAACTTAGATGGCAAGCATGCAGGGAGGTAGCAACTGGGCAGGGGTGTGTGTTTCAACACCTCCACTTTCACTGAAACACTATTCCATCCCTCTCACTTTTGTCAGATTAAAATCTTAAAGCACCCCTGCAAGCAAAGCATCTGTTCCATCAATGTTCACAAAATTTCTAAACAAACAGACAGAAATTCAAGAAACATGCCAAAATCTTGTGACTTTGGAGGATTGAGGGAGGATGCATTCATCAAATTTTGTCACATGCACATAGTTTAACAGTTCTGCTAATTAAAAATAAAAATTAGGAGTAGTAAGTTTAAAAAACAGTTTAAAGCTGTATTATACATATGCAATAAGATTTAACAAAACAATACACCATAAACATTTGAATGGAAACTAATATGTACAATAATTAAAAGAAGTGCAAATTTGAAATATATAATAAAATATAGAATAAAAATGTAAGCAAACTAAACCACTATGTACAGGGTTGACATAAGGAATCAAACACAAGGTGCATAATGGCGTGCATAGAGACTTGCTATTTTGCCTGAGGTGTATAAGTGTGTGAATGAAGGAATGTAAGAAAGTGCTAGACGCTACAATGCATGATGGGATATTATTGTTCTGTTACTGTTCTGCATCTTACTAGAAACTTAATACAGCTTTTATCTCTCTGTTTCTGAGCAGTGCTAATATAGCTGCTTATCAAGTTTGCTTTCTGGTAGTCTATTTTGTTCCTGTCTAATCATGTTCTCTAGATCTATTTCAGTCTGCGTCAATCAATATCCACGGTGTTTTTTAAAACCCGTTTTTTGTACAAATCAAAAGTATAGTGTACTAAATAGCTATTTGAAACTGATCTATTTACATATTTAATTTAGAGTTTAATGCTGGCTTTTTCAAAAGCCGTTTCTCTGACAGGAACACTTTTAAACAATACAGCCATACGAGGGATAGGTAATTTAATACCTCCAGTTCCTCCATCAGCATCTCTTCATTTTCTTTCTTTACTTTCAATAAAGTGTTCATTAACACCTTTAGTCAGTATATTATTCACTTCTGTCCATATTGCTATAATAAAAGCTCTCTGACTGGACTAAACTGTGTAAACGTTTCCATCAAATTTTATTTGTATATAATTTAAGAAGACGCTGCCCATTGGATGCTAAAGGGCTGGTAATAAATTAAAGACACCATAAATTCTAAGAACATTTCACTCTAGAGTTTTATTTCTATTTGTTTAACAATTAATATTTAAGGGGGGGGGATCAGACCACTATTAAAAGCAGAGAGTTTCTATAAATTAGTTTCTTTGATTAAACTTATTTAATGAAAGCAGAGAGTGGAATATGTCAGAGACTTGATTTGCATTTCCCTAAAGACAAAAGACAGACGCAGAAAACCAGAAAATGAGAGAAAGAGTTAAAGAAATCGAGATAATGTGACAGTGAGAGAGGCAGAGCGTGATGGAGGGGAAAAAAAAAGAAAAAGCACACAAGTCTGTTTTCTTTTATAAGCCGTCTGTGCTTCTTATAATGGGAGGCCAGTTGAAGAGAAACCAAACAAGATGAAGCAACAAACAAGAATCTCAAACACATGTCTCATTGCCCAGGGATTCCCATTTGTCAGCACAGCAGGGAGAAAAGTCGAATCCCTTCATCTTTAACACATCAGAATCTGATGGTTAGAATACGAC
The DNA here is from genome assembly GCA_019802505.1 of Corydoras sp. C115. NCBI lineage: Eukaryota > Metazoa > Chordata > Actinopteri > Siluriformes > Callichthyidae > Corydoras > Corydoras sp. C115. Next base: position 2,043,307 of record JAFMOC010000019.1, on the reverse strand, counting down.
GCTCAAGTTATTTGTCCATTATTCAATTAAAGTTAAATAAACAGAAAAGAATAAATATAAATGTATTTATGTAGCAGGTGAAGAGAAGAGGAGGGCTTGTTTACTTCTGTTGAGTGGTTTGACTCTCATGTAGTCAGACTTAATTAATGCTGTTGAGTTGTAAACAAGAACAGGGCTACAGTAATCCATCAGTCCCATGCTTTAAATACATTGTTTAATGTGACTGGTGATAGTTTAAAGGTCTTCTGAAGGAATTTAATCACATATCGGAAATTTTTGAGTTCAGAACATTCATTCATTCATTATCTCCCGCTTTATCCTCTATTAGGGTCGCGGTGGGGTTACCCATGCCCATCCAGGGGAGAACATCTCGGGCGCTGGGCAGATAGACCCAGGACAGGGCGCCAATCCATCGCTGGGCACACACTCACACAGACACACTCTATATGGGGCAATTTTGAGAATTCAATTGACTTGATCCATGTTTTTGGACTGTGGGAGGAAACCGGAGAACCCAGAGGAAACCCACGCAGACACGGGGAGAACATGGAAACTCCACTCAGATGGGGATTCGAACCGGGAATCCCTAGCGCTGAGAGGCGAACGTGCTAACCACTAAGCCACCGTGCCGCCGAGTTCAGAACATGGTTCAGAACATCCATCCTGTTCTTCAATATGAAACAGATGCACTTGCAGGACAGAATGTGTTTCATGGTTATGACAAGCAAGCATTCTAAAAGTCTGCAGTCTTTTAATTAGTATGTATTTTGAACTCACTGTGAAGGACATAGAATCTACAGTGGAGAATCCTCCACACTGTCTTGAAAAGTCACCTGCTCCCATGTATTATAGTCCAGACCAAAAGATATGGACTTTTAAATTTTAGAAGGCATTTAAGAACTCAGTAGATATGAGCTAAAGAGAATTAATGACCAACATTGAAAGCTTATTAAACCAGGACAGTGGTGGAAAAATCAATTTTCATATGCAATAACAACATTTTTTTTAAATTCTGCAGGCTTCTGTGTCTTTGAGCTTCATTTAGGCAGAAGTCCCTCTCTTCAGTGTTCATTCTCAATTCATCTCTTCAGCAAACCCCCTCTTGTGGTTTTGTGGGAATACGAAATGATCCCACTAAAATATAGCCTCCAATAAAATGCAGCACATAAGACAAAGTCATAAAAATGTACTCAGCTCTTTATCAAACTTGAACTATTGATGCTTGAGGTGCTTCAGGCCAGTGCATCAGATTCGTTTCAGTCTGGTTTTAAGCTTGTGAGATTAATGCCTTGCTTTGAGTAATAATTCAATAGATTTGTTTTTGTTATATACTCATTTGAACATATACACTATGTAGTCATTAAATTAAGTTCCAGTTTCAATAAAGACTTTACATTATTTGTTTTATTTTTGCTCTTACTGATGTGAATGGTCCACATTATAATAGTCATCAGAGAAAAGGAGAATGAAAATGAAAAAACCCAATGATTATCTCCTCTCATCCAATATTTAGTGTACTTGCTGTAACTGAGTCATAATTATGGTACTTATAATTATTTTGGCATGATTTTGTTGAAGCATTTAACAAACCATCACCACATCACTAATGTGTTTGTAAAGTCATGTGGCTTTTCTCTCTCTCTCTTAAGATCAGGTCAAAAATGTCTAGATATTTTTCCCCCAAAACACCTTAATTTAATTCTTTAGTGAGTTTTAAGTCATTCCATCAATTTCCCATCCAGGTATCTGTCTACACGCGCAGCACTGATTACATGCTTATCAGGATGTTCAAATGCAGCTTCTATAAAGCACAAATTGTTAAACAGATGCTTTAGTCACTTTGCATTTCCTCTGCATTGTCGTGTTGTCAGTGCTGCCAGCTGATAACATTTGTAAGCTCACAGAGCTACAGCGACATTACAGAATGTTCTAAAAATCTGCTAACAAGAGTTAAAACAAATAATTATTGTTTATTAGGAAATCTGTACCTTAAGGACATGTACACTGTATGGATAAAATACTGGGCCACCTATACATTACTAATAAAGCTGGCACCCAAGCTATGATCACCCCCTCCCACTCCCACCACATTTATACCCTGCACATTTATAACACCTTCCCCCCTCTTGTTAAAAGTTCTATGAAATTATGGACCATATATGACATGGTAATGTGTTTGATATCATACACCTTTTTGTTCTTACCCTTTTCTTTTTGTACCAAAGATCATAACCAGGTAAAACTCTGCACATTTACTCTGAAACTCAGAAAATTTAATATGAATGAAGATCATTTTAAAAGCAGCGATCTATTTAGCATCTCGTTTTCCTCGCATGGTTTGGTAACTGGAAAGGTATCAAAATTCAATATGAGATAATGAGAATGTTTCTGAGGCAAAGGGACGGTCAGGATTAGCAATTTAATAAAAATCCAACCTGCACTGATGACCTCAGTCAGTCGGTTGGAATGGTTTATGGCACGAAAATGTGTTTGGAAAGCATACTTGTTAGAAAGAAGGGTGAGTCAGTGTGTCTGATAGTATTGATATTACTGCCCTGTTTTTTTTTTTTTTGCTTTTTTTGTTTACTTGTGACAAACATGCAAGGCAATTAAGGGAAAAGAAATGAGATTTCTGGAGGTTAAGCTGGAGCAAAAAAAAAAAAAAAAAACCACCATTAAGAGACAGAACTCTTCTGTAAGTCGTTATCACCCAGCAAAAACAACCAGTGCAACAAGGCTCCGTGGGTTTAATCAGCAAGGTTACTTCATTTTAAATATGTGGACTATGACATCAGAATTAAGTTTGATAAGTGTTATTTAATATTTTGCCATGTTAAAATAAAACAGGGGAAAAAAATCTATTTAAAAAAATCTGTAAAGTCAACTGGTGCTTAAACAACAACAAATTATGTGACTGGAAATTCAAATTAAGCCAACAGTATATATTTAAATATTTTGCTTTATGTTGGTCTCTAATTAACAGCAGGAGGCCATTACTTTTGTGCTCATCACCAGGATCCTATGCAGAAATGTAGCACCATGCTTCACTGCTTTTTGCAGACATTCGTTCTTCAAACTTTCAGCAGATTATACATTCCTAAATGTTGACTTATCAGTCCACAATTCTCACAACTGGCAAGTTGTTCTTTAAATTGGGTTATTATAATTTTTTTATATTTTTTGTTTTCATGGACATGGTTTGCATATGCAGCTATTTTGCACTTTTTTATTAAAAATCCGAACCCAGTAAAATAAACATATTTTTTTTACATTTAGAACAACTAAAAAAAATAGTCATTTCAATAACATATCACACAAACAGTTATAATGGTAAATGCTGCTGGATATTCTTGTTTATTTTCAGGTGCCTTCACTAGGAATCCTGTAAGTGATGGGAGACAGACACAGTGAGATGGAGCTTTAGGGAGTGTGTCAATCTCTTTCGAGCTTTGCTCTCATGATCAGGTGGAATTTTTTAGACTGATGATGTGATGCTTTAGGTGGACGTGGAACTGACCTTAGTCTTGATTTGACTGACAGCTCTTTTCTTTGAAGCACCTCTTTTGTCCCTCTTTTTTAAAGGATTTGACAGCTGTCTCAGGACTCCTACAGTAATGACACAGGACAAAAAAACATTTATTCCAACTATGCAGTGGATAAATATTAGATATTTCTTTAAATATAAATGACAGTATATATATATATATATATATATATATATATATATATATATATATATATATATATATATATATATATATATATATATATTTTTTTTTTTTTTTTTTTTTTTTTTTTTCTAAAGCGTGTTACTGTCAGTAACTGCAGTTAAGCTTTTTCCATATAATAAATCTGGTTTATAAATAATGCTTTAAAATACCTGGACAGGCCACTGAGCTGTCACAGGGCAGAGACAGAAAAAATATAGGGGGTAGTTTGCAATATTTATTTAACTAAATACATTTTGTATTTAAAAATGCATGCATTTTAAATAACGGGAAACATTAAATTAAATCCATGCTGACACTAGGAGTATCTGCAAACATTACATAGAAAAGACCTGGAAATTAATCTTAAAACCTCTTACTCTGAGGTTAGAGCACTAATCACTGCACTACAATGGCACTCAAAATTATTATTATTAGTTTTCAAAGTGTAGAACAAACAAACTTTATTTGATTAGAACAAACAATAACATTTAATTGTGCTTTTTATATTAATACTATGTAATTGTTTATATGTAGACATTTGGATGACCCACAAATAAACAGAAGCTGTTACCTTCTAACTCTGGATGATTCTTTTTTAAATACTCTTCATGCAGTGCAGAATACTGAAGGTCTTCACGACCCTCAACACCTGTGATAAAGACAACCTGCTAACATATATTTCCATTTATTACAATATCTCAAAAAGAGTAGTCAATGTATTTTTAATCACTCACGTGAGACTCGTACCACGATGTAGCTCTGCCGGTCCTTCAGCAGAGTGCTGATGAGGTCTGTGCTGTACTCCCTTTTTATCAAGTGCACTAGTTCTCCAGTCTGTTCCATTAAATCAACTTGATCTAAAAAGTAGAGAATGCACTTTGTTTATCACTCTTTTGAGCTTCTTACCTCTTGTGAATCCCTGCTTCTTACATTTAATTAGGAAGTGGTTCTTACAGAGAAAACCATTTTAAACTGAATGCGGCCACAGTTGCATAAAATGAGCTGTGAAATCAGAAACCTTGAGGATCCAGGTTGCACTTTTCTTTCAGGCAGTGAACAAAATTCACAATCCTGCAGCTTAGGTTCAGTATCTCATGTCTTCCCTCTGAGACGGAAGCAAAAAACAAACAGGCATTTTGGTAAATAAATTAAATTTCCAAATACAATGATCAGAAACATGAAAAATGTTGTTTGAAACTCTTACAGTGTGCAAATATTTAACATGTTAAGGATTTAAAGTCTTTTTTGATTGGTTTTCAATAAGACCTCAGTAAAGGCATTTAGAACATTAAAATGATTACAAAATAGAGACATTTACATTAATTATTTTACACAAGCACAAATACACAAAATAGATGGTTTTACTGCATCAGGTTTAACTTTTAAAAATATTCCTGCTAAATTAGATAAAAAAAATTTTTACCTCCAAGTATCACTTTTACAAACATTTTCACTGTAGTTTAAAAAACTGCACGCTGCTTCTAAAATCCCTTCCTCTTTAGTTCAGATGCTTTCGTTCAGATGCTGGTCATCCTTACTATTACACAGTATACACAACAATAGAGTTCATGTTGTTCACTACAGACCTAGTGACAAGATGCTTCTCTTTCTTTTTCTTTCTCTGATTTGTATCCATGGTGTTGCTGTACATAAAGGACAGTGTTGTGATTTTAACTGGTTCTTGTAACAGCAGGAACTGCAGGTGAATTGTTTCCTATGCCACTGGGCCGGAATAACAAGCTGACACTAAAACAAAAAAAAGGTCAGATGGGGCATCAGTGAACAAAAGTTTATAAGTAAGGAAGTGAGTTTGTGAGTAAGGAATAAATGATGGAATCAGGAGAATTCCACTGAACCTGTGATGCACGTTGATGGTGGACAGGATCCTGCAACTATGTTTTATTACAGCTCATAAGTTACGTCACTTACAGAGAATAAATTTATTATTGCATCTCCTCAGCAAATTGAATCTTAGACAGAGTCACTATAAAGATTGATTCTTTCAGCGTTTGCTTTTTGTTGAAATGTATATTCTGATCTGAGCTGGTAAAGTGCACTTTTGGTAATTTATTCGTCATTACAGCCTATCTGTTTTATAGCTTGTATTTTAGCTGTATGAAACCCATGTACCCAGAACACATGATTTATGATTTTTTTTCATCTACCTGCTGCTTCTTCAGAAATACATGCATACATCATATCCAACATTTAAAAATGCATGTTTTTGAGAATTAAATATTTGTAAGGTTGTCATAATTTATGCATAAAGCTAAAATTCAGGTCGGGAACATTGAAGCGCTGGATTTTATTATTACAGAACAACCCTGTTTTGCCTCCTCCAGGTGCATTTGCATGACCCAGAAGTTTATGTTTCTCTATTAGGATTTTGGTGAATTATAACACATGCACTTTAAGAATGAACAATAGGATGGTTACTTTCAAACAGTTCAAAAACATGCTAATACAAATACAAAACACAAACAATTTTCCGCAATATAAATTAGAAGGTGACCATCTGTGTGACCGTTTTTTGTCTGGAATTGTGCAGATCTCATTTTCAGTCGTATGCTTCTCACTGATATAAAAACATTAAATAGAGCACAATATCAGGTCTTTCCACAAATAAAAAGCAACACTAGATAAATATAGGCCCACACAGAAGACCCAGTTCATCTAAAAGTAAAATGACAGTTTTGTTTCAAGATAAATCTTTTTTCAAGGCCAGTTTTTAACCTGCGTTTCATTTGCATAGTTTTTGTAAACCACTTTACTCTGTAAAAATTCTTGTTGTGCATTGACCCATTTTCACAACTGTTGTCAATTAATCAGCAAAAATAACAGAATTAATTTCTTCTTCCCTTCGGGCCAAAGCAAAATAACCCTGTCTGGTCAAATCAAACCAGAAATTATTATAAAATACTGTAAATAATAGTTTTTCTCATGGATTGTGGCAAGCAAACTAAAAAGGCATTTCTTTCTTCATTTAGGACTACTGATTAAAGGACCGCCCCCACCCCAGTCTGTATTTATAAAGAATCACAAGCAGATATATTGATGAGTTATGTTCAGTAAATTGTACTAACACACAGCATTTTACAGGTTTTGTGAGAAATGTTAAGCAGCTTAAAGGTTTTTATTAAAATACGCTAGGGTTTGGCATCCGCAGGTTTTTAACTTTGTGGATTTATTCTGTAGTTGAATGAGGACAAGTGAGACAGCCAAAGGCTGTAGGTAATCTGTGCTAAGTTCTAAATGGTGCTTGAGATAACCTATAATGTAATGCAAATGGCATTCATATTTAAAGTATATTAAATACAGTGGCTATAGTTTAAAAAAAAATCTTATTTTTAATCTGTGAAACATTACATCAGGTCAACCCTCCTGCTGTTTAGACTGAACCCCATTTGCTGGGGTTATTTGTAAGGAATGGTGTGTATTCATGGTGTGTATCCTCTTTATTTGATAAGTACATAATAAATAACTAACATCTTTACTTCAGGTTTATTTAAAATCATTGACTTTAATCCTCTGCTTGTGTGATTAGGCCAAGTTACTTACACTGGGATCTTGTTCAAGTTTAAATGAGAAACAGACTTTTATGGTTTGTACATAATTGCATTAATGATTAACATATATATAAGTAATGCAATCATGTAAAATGATCTGATTATCTGGTTATTTTATCCCTTTCTTGTGATTAAACTGAATTAAGTAGTCACTGGCTCTGTTTCCATGACAACCTAAAAAAAATAGTAAGAATCCAACATTTTAGAAGCAGAACAAAAGCTATGGAATTTTACATTTTTTGGTCTAAACGCAATTAAGTAAGCCAGCTGGATGAGAAAATGTTGGTTTAAATGATTATTGTATAATTACTGTAATGTATACATTTCTTCTGCTTAAAAAAAAATCTATCTAAAAAAAAAAATATCTTAACATTACTTTGGAGCTTTTGGTGGTCTACGGTGTTAAGCACTCTCAATTATTTTCTCTCCTGTAATTATTTTAATCCACTATCAAGGGTGCTAATTTGTCAGTAGGGTTTCATTAGTGCCTGTTGAGTGGTCAGAGCTGATGATGGCAGGTGAAATGAACTAAATGATTAATATTTCACTCCACATGAAAAATGCACCTCACACATTAACACACACTGATTTATCATACTGGACTATAGTGACCATCCATTTATTTTCTTGTCCTACATACAGTTATGAGGATGAAGTGCAGGAACCCATCATAATTCTCATAGAACCAAATCCACCCTGTACAGTACAGGCCACCAGACTATCACAGGGCAAATATATACAAACATTCTGCTATTTCCCCTCATTTTATTAATAAAGTATTCTTCATATTCACTGTATAGTTTCCAATGAAGCATGTTTTTTGACTATGGGTAGGAAACCAAAACTGCTAGACAGACTTTCTATAGACATAAAACCTTGACAAACAGCAATGCTTGAAGATCTACCGAGTGAACTACGAACCTGGTATGTGCCTAAAAAACATTTCATGCTCAATAACTGAATAACATTTTCAAGCTATTTATTTTGTTGCCAAAAGTTCATGTAGCGTGGTTCTGATGCAAACACGGATTCAGCGAGAGGTTAACTAACTCATGAACCCTTACTCACAGAGCAGGAGCCCTTTATTAGTGACTTCAGTAAAATGTCACATCTTTACTCTCTCCCTCCCTTCCTCATTTCTTTCATCCATCAAATATTTGTCCTTTTGCATGTGATGTGTTAAATGAAGCTGCCCCAAGCTTCATCTAATTATGAGGAGAGTCTTTGTTTATTACCAAACATTATCTTGTTCGTGCCAGACTTACTCATTACAGACTCATTAAAAAAATAATTAAATATTTCTCACATATCGGCCTTTAACTTGACAACTTGCAAAATGCTTGTTGTTTACTGGTCACAAGTAGTCGAGCCATTAGTTCAGTAGCTGATCAACTCATTAGCCAGCTTTAAGAGTATAAGCCACATTCTTTTAAAACATCCTTTAAACACTAAACACTTTAAATATTTCAGAAATTATATTTAATTGGCGGCACAGTGACTTGTGTTCTCTCTGTGTGGGTTTCCTCTGGGTTCTTTGGTTTCTTCTCACAGTCAAAAAACATAGATTCAAGGTGAATTGGCTGTTCTAAATTGCCCTTATATATTGTGTGTATATATTGTACAGTGATGGACTGGTGCCCTTTTCTGGGTGTATGGATGGCACAGAGTGGATCAGAAGCACTGCAGCTGTAATTTTTAAATACTTGAGAGACTTTTTTTTATAATACACATGAGGGACAAGTTTTATCTGACAAAATGGTTCCTCTGCTTTAATGTCACAGATATGAAAGTCACCTATACTGAGAGAGCACTGATGCATCTAGACATTATTGTGACTTTGGACTAATAATGACTCAGCATGCGAATGCAAGGGATAAATCGGCTGTGGTGGAAGGCAATGGCATTCACAGCTGTCTGAGGATAAGACATTTCAACAGACAAAGGCATTTAAAACCCATTTTCACCTTTACAAAACCACTTTAAATGCAAAGAAGAAAAGGAAATGACCTTCAAATGCAGCTTGTGAGCTTTAGAAACAATCTCTGGTATCTGTTGTGTTTATAAAGGGTTATTAGTGGAGAAGCAGCTAAAAGTTTGTTGGTATGTTTCTCACTTATTTCACGACCCAGTGACCATAAAAATTGACCACCCAGTGAAAATTAAAAAACACAAAAATATAAAATATTAATTGTTCACATTCAGCTGAAATCATGATTACAAAATCAGTATCAATTGCGTTATTTGATTTAAAATTCATCAAACAAATAAAAAGTATTTTCATCTTCAATGTTCTATATAACATGAAGCACAACGGCACTAATGCCCCATGCTTCTGCTAGAATTCAGCCCCTTACTTGCAAAGCACAGGATGATCCATCACTTCCCAGTGAGAACATGCGATACACGAATGCTGAACAGGAATCCCAGCAGCAGGGAATATTGGGAGATTTTCTTGGGCTGTGCAATTTCATTAATCTTCTGTGGAGGCCTAGGTGCAGTCAAAGCTTTCCAGAGCTGTGATGAAAGTGGAGGAGAATTAATAACAGCTTCAGAAAGGAGACAGGGCTTAACCTTGGAGAAGACCACCTTTCTGGATAAAAGTGCCACAATAATGAAAAATCTTCAGGTAGATGAGATCAGAAGTGAACCTTAATCTTACGATTTTATTTATTATTATTTTTTTTACCAGAACCACAAGAAGTTAGATAACGGTGTGAGCTGAGCATCAATCCTTAACCTTCTATCACTTCCTTGCCTTAATGTGTAGTGATACACATCATATAATAAAAAATAGGAAGTGGTTTTAAGTGTACTTGCTTTTATATCATGTTTTTTGATCAAAAATCCAGTGCATAAAACCTTTAAAGATCAAAACAGGGACAAAAAGAGTAAGAAATTTGAACTAAAGTAGTTGTTTAGCTTGTAATACTCACACAACACCACCTTCATCCCAAAAACAATAAAAGATAATGTGCATTATTTATCCAAAAAGGAAGGCTGTTTGAAAGAATATGGGAAAAGTGTGTGTGTGTGTGTGTGAGCGAGAGAAAGTGAGAGAGATCCTGTCATCTCCTGAGAAAACATTTCAGTCAGCGAGTAGTCACATGAATGCACTTGCTTTTCACGCCTGTGTTACATATCTTCTCAGATCAAATGCCCTTGGCACTGCTCACGTGGCAGATAAATACAGAAATAGTTTCTCCTAAAAAACTTTCCTGCTTTCCAAACAATAAAGAAATGTTGAAAATGGTTCATTCGGGAAAATTAATAACTTTGCTTTGTAGTGCTGCTGCACACTTACTGAGAACATTCACCTTCTAATAGTTTATCAGATGCTTTTGATTTCAAACAGCAGTATCATCACTATCAGCAATACCATTACAACCACCACTACCTCCATTATTACCACCACTAGCATCACCATTACTTCCACCAGAAACCACACTGTCTTTTATTACCATTACTTTTATTACAACCAGTACTACAAGCATTACTATTAATAATAATAATAATACTATCATTACTACATCAGTACCACTACTTTGAGTTTTTAACTACTATTACTATAAATACCACTAGCAAAAGCATCACTTTCAGAGAACCAGCACTATTCCTTCATCCCTATCACCACCATTATCATCACTACTACTTTGACATCACCATCACCCCCCACCATTATTAGTAATAAAGTAGCAAAAAAAAAGCTAATTACTTTCCTGTAAAGTTTGTTATTTTTTCCCAGTAATAAATGAGGCAACAATGGGGTTTTATTACCTGTAGCGCTTTAGATACTTAAATATTTTATATTCTTAGACATGAATAGACTAAACTGTTGCCAAATTGGATGAGAACATCACAGACCTACTGCTCATTAATACCGTACAGCAAAAGTGGGTCATTCTGAACGAGCACATGGGTGTAGATTAGCTATTCTTTCAAACAAAGACTGGCGTGGCATTCACACTGTGACACAGCCCTGGCACATCATACAACGTTCCTCACACCTGATTTAAACTAGAACCTGCATTAGGTTTGCATTTTTACTTTTTCAATGATGTGCAGTGAAAATGCTTCTTACAGTAATTTAACTGAATTTACCGTCTTGGTAAAGACTCTTGGTTTGATTCTTTTTTTAAAAAGGTTCTTTCTCTGTAGAGCTTCAGCGTTGTGTGATTTTTTATTTTTTTTTTACAGTCCAGTGACAAAGTAGAAGTAAATTGTCCGTTATGTGTGAATGTGATCTGCTCTGCACAGGAATGTCAGCCTGAGTAGTTCATCTGATGAGTGCATATATAGACTTCAGCACTTCCTACATCTGAAATAAGAACAAATTAGTTTTCATATTTTATTTCTTTATTATGATTCTAAATCTTTTCTTAGCTTTACATAAAACAAACATTTATAGTAAAAATTATATTAACTGAGCAACCATGTCAAATGCTTAATATCTATTTAAATATCGTGGTAATCAAAGCGATGGTGTGGATTTTGGATTTTGTTTATATTTTTTTATTTGCCCTATACAAGGTCAAGTTGCCTGGACAACAGAGGGGAAATTGAGATGTATATTTTTTCTTTTTTTGGCTGTTGATTGATTAATAAAAGGCACAGAGAAAAGAAGGTGATCGCTCAGCCTGCTAAATGACTAATGAAGTAAATAAACACAAAAATGTACACATGCTTTACTAATATCTCTCTCATTTGTTTCCTCCAACTGCATATTGTAATAATAAATAAATATTTCTCAAAATCTGGAATAATTTCAAACAGGATAATCCACATTTTGATGAGGCTGATGGAAACACACACAGCCACACAACTTGCCCTAAGCATGTACAGTACATGTACTACATAAAATGCAAAATAAAAGTCAAACCCCTCACAGGCTCCACAGATACTAACAGAGGAGAAAGAAAGATCAGATAAGGACCAGAGAGAGTATGAACTCAGGGGATACAGTCTACAGATGGATGACTTATAAAGAGAGGCGAATTCTGACTCAGACTCTCATACAGGCTGCACAGATCCTATAAAATGCTTTAGTAAAAAGAATATATACTGTATAAAACATATGATATTGGCAAAAAAAGTGTCAGAAAACTTTTTTTAAACTATTGGAGAAACAATTTGGCACACAGTTAGTATTTCCTCAGATGATTAAAATTAGGTAGCTAGTAATGTATTGGGACCAGGTCTTGCTGCTGCATGAGGCTGTGTGCCATTGTACAAAAACATATAGAGAGGCATGTTCAGTGAGTTTATTTCATTATTAGTACTTGATTATGATTATCATAAATGTTCTAACTACATGTGTTTTTGTATGAGACAGTTAAGTGTTTGAACTCAATTAAGTTGTTAATGTTAAACTTCTTAAATACTTGATTTCTGCTGAACTGAAAACTTTAAAATTTAATATATACAAAAGCATCTGTTCATTATTATGATTTTACACCTGTTAACTCTGGACACTGATATGGGCTGAACCCCCAAAAAGCATTATTCCTCATGAGGTTTCTTTCTATTAAAACACAAAAAATAATACCACTTTTTTCTTTAACAACGGTCACTATAAGTTGCTCTGGGGGGGGTCAAGAACAGAAAATTGTTCAGCTGCTTTGAGACAATGCACTATTGTAAAGGGTGCTACATAAATAAACTGAACTTGATATTAAACTTGACCTTCCAGCACAGAGCCCTGACCTCAACCCCACTGAACACCTACAGGTTATTGTAGGTTATTGGGGCAAACCAAGAATTCTTCAATTTAACATCAGCATCTGAGCCCACAAATGTGCTTCTGAATGAACGGGTAAGAATTCCCACAGACATTCCAAAAAAATGGAGAAAGTAGAATTAGGGATGCCGGACGTCTCAGGTGCTGGGCAGATACACCCAGGACAGGGTGCCAATCTATCACTGGGCAAAGAAGGTTGAACAGTAAATTCTACTGATACTCTGCAGACCAGCAAACAGGTCGTCCTATATTTTAATACATCATGCATTTTATTCATCCCAGTTTAATATCTCTTAAGCGCAAACACATGCTTTGCAATGTGAAAATGCTTTAATTTAGTTTCTTCCTAACTGAAAATTGGAACAGCATTTCAGTGGATTTAAGCTCAACAGCATTTCCTGTCACTAACACAAACCTCTTATGCACTAAAAAAAATCTCCTGTGCTGAAGCCTCACTATGCATCAATTATTTCAGCAGCCAGGCCTCACTTTCCTCATCTAATAGAGTAGCCTGGCATTTAACTGGTATGAACAGACACAAATGACTGCTCACATATCCTATTTCCACTTTTGTGCTCCAGTCTCGCCCCACTTCATTCACAGCATATTCAGAAAGGTTTTCGAGGCCTGTAGTGGATCTCATTATCTTGCTCACTCAATGGGATTGGAGCCCAGGCATTGTGGCCTTCCGCAGTGGTTGCCTGCTTGTATAATTGAGGGGAATTTCTATATTATAAATATCTGGCGACCTGACAGCTTACTGAGACACATAGAAACCAGCTAATGTATGTAAACACCACTGCTTAGGAAAATGCTAAATATAAAAAATATATGACCGATGCTTAACATCATGTTCAGAACACTAGTTTTGGACATTGGTTTTGCAAGATAAATTATTTTAGCTTTCTGGCAATGACAGTTTTCCTCTCTAAATCTTAAACATTTTTAAATATTATTTTTTATTTTATCTTTGGGTTAGTAATCAGCAGAGCCATGTAGCGTTGTTTATTTCCCACACGTGTATGTATTGTTCAGCTATTAGAAGTCTATACAAATAGTAACAATACTTCTTTTAATGTTAGCCAAATGTAAAGCATAGAAGATTGATGATTATTAGAAATGACATCTAGCTGTTGCTTCAATTATGTCTCATTTGAGCTTGTTATCATACCAGACATGGTTCACCCTCAGTTGTTTAATCACCCGTACACTTGTATGCATCAGCACAGCTAGGGTCATTGAGCATACAGCCCATAAACCCATCTTTATTTTTAATCAGACTTAGTATTTGGATCATGCGCAGTAGTCCACAGCAACCACTGCCTTCTGGTATCTAAGTCTTAATATCTCATTTTCCTGTGCTGCTAGATAGAAGGAACACACTGACCAAACACTTTATTAAAACACTTGTACTTATTTATACAGCTATTTAATAAACTACTTATTTGTGCAGCAGTCTAATGCACAAAATTAAACAGATACAGTTAATGACTCAAAATCAACATCCCAATGATTTTGACTGTAGATTGGTTGTTCGTGCCAGACAGGCTGAATATATAACTACTGAGAAAACAAATCTAGAAAGGACCAAGGAAATCAACCTTATTGCTTAATGGCAGAAGCACTAACCACTGTTCCATCACAGTATAAACAACACAAACAGGTGTACAATGAAAACTAAATATGAACATCCAAACCTAAATACATACAATTCTTCCAAAATAAGCCATTATCCAGTCTAACACACAGACACACATGAGTGCAGATAAAAATGAAAAGGGAATATTAACTTCAGACACCGTGAAAGAATGATTAACGAATTAGTCACACAAAACCGGGTGGCCATCAGCCAGTGGCATCAGGAGGAGAGAGGGCTGATCATGGTTATTAGGTCAGTAAGTGCTTTTATAAAAGTGACCTGATGGGATGAATGTGTTTTATGTCATCGAATGAAAATACTGTAGTGGGAGAAGCGCTCTGCTTGAGGAGTATAATTAAGAATTCACTTCACCTGAAATAATGAAAATGGTGAATTACACATTCAAGAGGGTGAAAATAATTTCTGTAATTGGATTAAAATGTAGATTAAAAAGTGTAAAATGAAAAAGATGAGACAAGGACTTTTAACCCAATAACTTTTCATTATCATTCTAATTAAAAATGTTCCCCAAAATGGGCAACACGCAGAAAGGTACAACTTTGGTCATTAACGCATAGAACAGCTTTTTGGTAAAGTAAATGAATAAATGTGTAACATATCATTAACCAACAAGTAAAAATGGCAACAATGCAGCTGATCGTTTATTCGTGGGATTATTAAAACTGTCCGGTATGAGAAAAGCACAGCCAGCCAGGTTTTTAAAATCAAATCACCTCAGTTTTGTACAATAAAATACGACAGATGGTTTGTTCTTCCATTCATGTATTTATTAAAAATGACATTTTTGTTTCCTTATAAAGTGATGATACAGTGAGGAACTGACTTTCTCTTCATTAATGAGATGATTTATGTATTGTCACTGCTGCATATGAAATATTGGTAACGATATTTGCATCGAGTGTCAGCATTAATCTTGGAAACATGCTGAACATTAGGATGTTCTGGATGTATAATGACAAAGGCAACAAATCAAAAGACAGAACTAATCATGAAATGTTTACATCTATATATCTATAATAAGAGAATATGAGAGTGAGTGTGAGCGAGAAAGAGAGAGTGCTATTTTGAAAAAGGATATATGAATAAAACAGTTATTGATGGTATTTTATTTTTAGCAACACATCTAACCTGCATATCAGACTCTGAAAGCTGGACCATCTGTCAGTCCAATTATTTAAACAGTATCACTAATAACTTAGCTATTGAGTGCATATGTAGTATAATCTAAAATGCCACATCATTCTTACTCTACTTAGTGAATAATTGCTTCACAATTACCCTTAGTTCCAGTGTAAGAATATCCATTTATCATCAGCTTTGAAATCAGAAGGATGGAAAATGCAAAGTCTGTTCTTAGATCAGTGCTCATTTTATTAACTGATCTTTAAATAGAAATTATTCTGTCTCAGAATGGCTTTATTCCAAAAAAGTTTAAAAACCCTTTTCAGAATATAATCCTGATTATTGAGCCTGCAAAGTAAATCAGCCAATTGAAGCCAAAAAACAGGCTGATTACATAAAGGTGACAAAGTATTAAAGATTTGTACAGTACTTTACTTGTTAAAGCGCACTTATGGGCAAATATGCTGTAACATAACGACAGGCAGATGAGGGCACAAGTCTTCATTATACATGTGCACAGCATTGTATGTTTAGGGAAATAATGTCTTGACTCTGGTACAGTACCCTCTATGGAACTTTTATATACCACTTGGGAACATAAATAAGCTTCTATTTAAAAAGCTCACATAGTAGCCTCAAGACCAAGTACATCAGAGTAGCCTGTACCTTGGGGAACAGAAATGGACTCTGAAATACAGAACCCCTTATTTTTCCCAGTTAGTATTCAGGTGAAGTAGACTACTGCAGGTCCTAATGTATTTGTTAGAGTTTAAGTGCACATCATCCAGTACAAGTCCTGGTCATAGGACCAAAAATCCTTAACAAATGTTTATGAGTTCAAATTTATTATCAATATTAAGTAAGTTTTGTCTATATTGACACACTGTTGATAGCAAAGTTTATCCAAATACCATAAAGCAGAAGTTATATTACAATCATTAGAAGATGAAAATTGTATTCACATATATTATTACTGTGGGTTGATGTCTTCGCTGTAAGAAATGGTATAAAAGCAGAGCAGCATGTTTGAGAGCCTCCTGGTGTATGTGGTAGAGAAAGATAACAATGGTACGGATAAAGTGGCGAAGAAAGATTTTATCTGTGGAAATGACACTGAAGATAAAAACTACTATCTTGTTGGAGTTGAAACTGGAATTGGATCAAATATCTTATCTTTTACATACTTACACATTCAGTATTGATGCAGATCATCAATACCTTGTAATTTATTCAAATATGTAAAAAGATGTAGATTGCAGAGCATTTTAATGTGTGGATAAAAAACCAGGGCAAATTAATCTTAGACAAACGTCTTCGAATAACATATATAGCTCTTCCTATTTATGACGTTGGCAATGTTTATCTTTATTATTAATTTTATAAAGAAATTGCATACTTTAATTAACCATCTTGAAGAGGTTAACAATTAACTATTTAACATCAGAACACACAGATCCTAATATACAACAGCATTTAATGAGAAATAAGAGAAAAGTTAAATTGACCAGAGACGACCGTGCTGAATTGCTAGGGGAATTCTGTCTTCCTAACACAGCGAGGCTAGCCACAGTTAGAAGACTTGTGCACCTCTGTAGCACTAGATAACCTTTCAGAGACTAGAACCATCTGTAACCACGTGTGAAGGCAGCAAGAAGCGCAGCAGGTACACAGTCATGCAAGAACATATGATCCATCACCCCGGATCTGTTTGGAGCTGGATCAATTGTTTGCCATGCAGTCTGTTTGCCTGGATTTTTTTTAGCAGACCACCTCATTTTTAGAAAAACATTTTTTACTGTAATTTATTTTATAAATTACATATTTTTTCTTATCTGCAACAGCAAGTAAACAAAACACAGCTGTGTTGAGAGTATTTTTTAACACACTTTCTAACACAAGAAAATGACAGATGAATAGATAGTATAAATGTAAATGTTTGTAAAATGAATATCAGAGAAAATTCTAAACTGCTGCAAAACTAATTTGCAAGAAAACAAGAAAATTATGGGCTGTAATTCAAAATGAAAATATCATTAATCAGCTGCAAATGACAAGTGACATCTGCTATCAATCACGCATGCATAAGGGTTTTAAATTGTTTGAACCACACATCACCCATCATCCTCAGGAGATTGGTTCACCACTGTCAGTTACACTGGCCATATCATTTAACATTCACAGACTGTGTAAGAGGGTCTTCCAAGGATTATTAAAACAGTCACGATGTTTGAACAGAGCAGAAGTAAAATAAACCATGTGTGTGAATGAGAGAGAGTAAGGCAGAATGGATGAGGTTAAAAAAAAAAAAAGTATTTAAACATACTGGGTCGAGTTTACAAAGTACTGCAGAATTTGGCAGAGTAAAAGGGGACGTGTGCAGGACAGTCGTGAGGGTCTGTAATGTTGTACAGCTCAGAGACAGCAGTTCAGACCAAAAGGCAGGAAAGGGAACCAATAAAGGGGAGATAAAGATGGGTTCAACACAAAGGGACTTCACTAAATAATTAAATGGTTGTGATTCAGAATGAAAGTAGTTTTTATTGTTTTGCATAAATAATATTCTAATGGCATAGAGGCATGGCACTTGTTCAGCAGAAATCTAATTGCCTCCCTTCTGAAATTATATAACGTACTGCTTCCGACACCAATTAAAACTATCAAAAGGAATAATGACAGTTTTATTTTAATTGGCAGTCAGAAAATGGAAGCGTAATTGGAATGTTACGGAACATGATTTAAAATTTTTATTTGGTCCTTAAACATGTAACGCTTAAGGATTTTAGATTATAAAGCAAGTGGTGTCTCTGATTACTACTGAAAAAGATTGTGTGGTCATAAATTTATTTATATCTTATTTATAAAACTTTTTAGAAATATTTTTAAAATTAACAGATATGTATCTTTAATAATTCTATTTTATACAGTATGTACATGATTTATTTCATGACTGAAGACAAAAACCACTATTCCTTAAATAGTTTATATTTTATATTCTCGGTTAATACTCAGGTTAATTATTATAACAGTAAACAAGGTGGAATAAAGGAAACTAAAACAGCTGTAAAATAGTAAAATCATCTTGTTAGAGAAGAGGTTTGAGTTGAACCTCTTCTACAAAACAGGATTGATTTCATTTAAATGTGTCATTCTGCTCAGATTTCCCACTACAGTACACATCACAAAGATAATGTACAGCGGAAAGGAAGTGCCATAAGCGTTATAGTACATCTACTTCTCAGTGGGATGTGAACTATAACTATTAATGATGTGTGAACTGTATGTGAACTTCTCCAGTAAGTGTACTGATGATTTCAAATGATGAGGATTTCAAATAAATATTATATACTGTACTATTTCCAAAAGTTACGTAATCTTCAACATAAGGTTCCTAAACTTGTAGGTTTCACTTTGAGGTTCCACCATAGTTGCAAACTTCCTCAGAGGTCTTGATTTAACAGTGTGTATTTTTTCACAAATCTAAAAGTCTAACTTTCTATTTGTGCAAACGTTCAGCCTTTAGTTTATTTTCAGTTTGTCAACAACTTTCATTTAGATGTTCAATAATTTAAGGAAGAATATTTATTCTAATCCAATTTTGGCACCAATATCCAATTCGCCAATATTTGCGAATAGTGCAGAGTGTTGTATTTTCTTCGATTGCTTGTTTTATCTGACTGATGTAATTAAACCTCATTGTTGCTAAAATTAGCAAACGCTGCTCTGCAAGTGATGCTAATTGTTACGCTGGGTTGACTGTTTAGTGTATTTATTGTTGAAAGCAAAATGCTGTCTTACTCCTCAGGCAGCTGAGCTATTGACTGTTTATTTGAAGGAGGCTTGATTGATTGGCCTGTGAAATTGATTTTAGAGCGGTGACACCATCTATTATACAATCCGTTTTATTACTGCAGCAATATGTCAGACGAGGGCATCACACGAGGGATGCTTTCATTCATACATTGAAATAAATTCATGCAACCGATTAAGATGACAAAACGTTGGCAAAGTGATTATGCAAAATAATATTTTCTTCATCAACATACAAATCAGAAAATATAAATCATGCAAGTTTTAAAATGTTTTTTCTTTTTCATTAATATACAGTAAAAAGTTGGTCTACTTGTTTTTGTCTCAATGGAATTTGTCATGGTTCTATAGACAGGTTCTATCCTGGAACAATTGCTGAAAGAGATTAAAGAACATGCCGAGACAAAAATCAAAAGCATGTTGAGACAAGTGTCTAAATGTTACAAAAGCCATGGTGACCATAGGATAGGAATGGGGAGTCCAAACACTTTCAGATTGGTAAAACCATGAGGGAGCTGGGAGCTGACAACAGGACAGAGATTAAAACTCTAAAATATAGATGACATGGCTGTACTCTGAACACAAAAAAGGAAGTAAATACAAAATGATGACCACACGGCATCCCATTGAAGAACCCTGTTCTATATAAAACTGCATCATGGTCAGGTTCATGGGAAATAAAAAATATCCCCAGCTAACAAATTCCTTCATGGACTAAATATAGAGTCAATCAGTCCACTACCTGCTGTTTTTTCTTACTTTTTCATTATGACGCCTGGGCTCTTGAGCATCTCATTAAGCAGCAACTCATCTAGAACTTCATTAATTTTGAGCTTCATATCTTTTGTTATCTGAGGCAGTCATATTAAAGCCTCCGAGCAAGCATTGTGACTTGGACAATTCTGGTGGTTAGCAATGAGGCACAGAATGGGTGTCCTTCTGCAATATTCACAGTGAAAGCAAATGCGCATTTGTAAAAATTTACAAATCAAAGTCAATACCTGAAGCTGTCTGTTAGTAGTGACTGCATGGTGAACATGGTGCTGGTCATTGGTGATTAAAGCACCTGTGAGATACATTTGTGTTCTGCCTTATTAACACATTTTAATGTAATAAAGTTAACTATATACATAAAAATAGATAAAAACACTTACACACACACAAAACACTCTGTATTTCATCTAAACAGTGGTGCTGAGCTATTCACTGGCTTTGTTTCAGGTTTTCAACAACAGCAGCCCCCATAATTTATGCAAATTGCACTGTGAGGTAGTGAGGTGGCCTGTAGAGTTCATTAAAAATAAAGTGAAACCAAGCATGTGGAGCTCAGCAGAGTGTCCACATGTGTGTGAGGTTTCAACTTCAACAGTCACCTAAGTTTCCTTTCTTCCTGTTTCCTGGAAATTACATTTCCTGTCTAAACTTAACCCCCATCCAGAGGTGCTGACATCTGGGTCAGCCCTTACGACTTTCACCATCTGTCCATTTGCACCTCTCTCCATCATAATGCTTCACTGCAGCACAGTCATTCCTGAACTGAAGAATGGTGCTGTTCGGTTATCGAAAATATCAAAGATATATACAGAGGTCCTACATAAACTAATGTACATGTTATTCTAGATAAAAAATCAGTGCAAATTAAACTGTGCTCATCTGTTTAAAAAAAGTCTGAAGAATTTAGTCTGTTGGACGAGGATAAGAAATAAAGGCTGGATGGTGGGCAGGTATGTATGTGTTTCAGTTGTTAAGCAGTAAGGAAGGTGGGGTGGTAGATTGGGAGATAGGGAAGAAGAAAGGAAGATCTGTTGTGAGGGAGGAAAGTAATGATTGGGAGATGGACGGACAGAATGACAGACGTCCTGTTTTTTTTTGTTTTTTTTTTTTAAGAAAATGTTCCCTTACCTTTCATTAAATGATTTATTTGTGGTTATTTGTGCTTTTTAAAGTCTTTTTTAGGTCCTAACATCTATAACCAAATGATGGACTCTGATTTCTCCATCTAAAAAGACCCTTGTGCCAGGAGTCACAATGTGAATCAAACTATTTCACAGTTGAACTCAAGATTCACAGATATTTCTCCAGGCTAATGGGGTAAAATAATGACATACAGTATTGTACGATGCAGTCAGGATCAGCAAAATGAGAGCTGAGATTTCAGTGGCACAAAGCAGGTCATTAAAAACTTAAACTAAAGCAGATTCTGTGTTGCACTTTCTTCAACCTAAAATTGCAATGGTTCAAAATTATGCTGGGGCAATTATGTTAGTGATACTTTCTGATTAGGAAAAGTACTAGCAGACTGTATCGTCGAGTCTTAATGAGGTTCATTTAATTCTTAAAACAAATCATCATAATGTTATTGTGGTGTTTGTTGGACATGTCATCAGAAGATCAAGGGAATTAACAGTGTCTCACAGTCATCACAGTGTCTCTTAACAGCAATGAGTCTAATTATCAAAAAAGAATGTAAAATAGTGAAATAGATAATTAAAGGATGTCATAACAGCATTTATAAGAATTTTTCAAATACATATTCAACTGATATGAATGTATTTTTGGCACCTGAGCGTGTTGACGTCATCGTACCAGAGCAGCATTAAATACTCAAGCACCATATTCCTCCACACACGTGCATGTGCCGTTGTGGAGCTGAGTCAGTAGTCGACAGATGGCTGACAATTATAGCATCAAGCTACAGGAAGCAGCTTGTACAGGGGAATAAAGCTGCACACCGGTGAAAAAAGAAGGAGGAGATGGTAAATGGATGCTGACGTATGCTAATTCCATTTTCTCAGTTTGTCTGCCTGTGGCCACCTGAGGAGACCACCTCATCCATTCAGTGCAGAACCTGCAGCGGAGACAGAACATCACATTACCACACTAAAGAACTCCACCAGCAGTCAACTCCTGTGGTTTAGGATATTTACTTTTGTTTTTTTATGTTAAATATAACTAGTTACACAAAGTGATCTTAATTTTGTTACTTAGATTTTACACAAAGTATATCAGAATTCGATTAAATATATTCATTTAATAAACCTCTACTGTTAAAATCTTTTTTACTCAATATTTACTCCTTATTGTTTAGTTTAAAGGACATATTTCTATTCTGAAATAACAGATCTGTGCTGTGGGCTTGGTTTAGATGTGGACTCTGACGGGCAATATCAAGTAATTCACATCAATTTAATTCTGGACAAGACCAGTTTTAGCTGGATAGAAATAATCCATCATAGCAACCAGATGTTCAGTTGAAATGCCTCAGTATTGATTGTGGTGCCTCCCTGCCTTTTTATTTTATTTTTTTTAAGTTGTCAAGTGAACCTAAATCATTTCAAATCGTCCTCACTGCAGATACAGCTGAAGCCTTGTAGATACAACACAGTACTTTTTCTTTTTTCCTATAAACAAATTTTGCACTATTTTAACTTTAAAATATAACATTCTTTATTCAAAAGAATGTATTCATTAAAAATCACCTAAAAGATAGAAAAGGGAATAAATAGATGATAAATCTGTCACATCTGACTATTGAATGTTGAGTGGTTTTGTAAGTTTTAGATTAAATGGTTAACAAGGACGGATCTTTTCACTGCAGCCCTGCATTAAAAGCCTTGCTTTTTATTTCCATCAGGGAAAATGAATCTGTTCTTTTTTGAATGTGCTGTTCTCTGTTGTATGTGTGTATGAGTAATAATACTCTTCACCCCTGAACACTAGAATCTGACTCAATGAGATCTAATTTCCTAATTATCATGTTTCCTCTGTGTTTAGATGAGATGCATAAAATGATAGCTTTAGTTCTGTCACTGCTGACTCTATAACAATGAACAGAACTTAACTGAAATTAACATTATAAAAATACTATTATATTTACTAAAACCTGTTCTTCCCCATTTGATTTCTTTACAAAATACATCTCTGCTTGACGAACAACTTTGAGCCAATCACGCTCAAACAAAGCCACCGGGAAAATAAAGAGACAATGCCGAAGTAGCATTCTATTTAAAGCTGAACATTTTCTTTTGGGGTTTGCAAAAGTTGCTTTGATAGCCTTCAAACGGTTGCAGTTTTCTGGAATGTATCAGCCTTGCAGCCATGTGCAGTTGTCTGGAAAATTATGCACATTTTTAATGTTTTGTTTGAACCCTGGTGGTGCTTAAAGATAAAATATCCTGTTTGTATAACAAGAGCCGATCGTCTTAATGCCTCTAGCATCCTGCCCCACAAGACATTACTGTATACCGTTAGTGGACCTTTGCAAATTCAGTTTATTTTTACTTTATAACAAAGACAAACAACCACAAATCAGCATAAAGACTAGAACTGACTGTTACTTTAACTTAATGTTGATCATTTAATTCACAATTACATTAAAACATCTTTCATCACTTTATTAGGTTCATCTCCTCTGAACTTAATGCCCTTATTTCATTTCCTCTTTATAGATCTAGTCAAATCTACAAACTTTGTTAGACTCATTTACTTCATTGACTAATTATCAGGACCACATCCTGGTGGTGGATCTCTCTCAGCATGCAGTATTAGTTTGTATGATACTGTGACACTGTTGAACAATAATAATTAGAATAATCTATCATGTAAAGATATCCAGCATCCTGTAGGCAGAGTGCTGTGAGCAGTGAAAATGCATTAGAGGCTGACTACAAACAACCTGTGCAGCAACAAATGAGCTCCTGTTATTCATTTTACATTTACAAAATGTAGAAGTAGATGAACGTGTACAAAATGAGAAGACAAGATGTTTACACACTGTGGCAACACTGCTGTGTTTGATCCACTTACACCAACAGAGCGACAACTAAAGCACCACCACCACAAACCTGCTCTGTGATGCTTCTGTTCAGCCTTTTATTACATTTTTATTTTTCTACTGGAAGTAAAATGTTACTATAGGTAAAATTTTGGCCTTGGTATCCTGCTTCTTTCTAATTCTACACCTGAGCAGTGTGATGTAGAAGCCACACATAGCTGGCATATAGATTGGTAACAGGGCCCGTAGTGGGCTGTGTGCAATCATATGCAATGCTTGCAAAAGCCCCACACACGTGATGCTCACTGTGATGCTTCTCACACATTGTAAAAATGATCTTTGTCCACCTCCTACACTGTGCTCTACTACAATGTTCAGATTAGCATTTAAATGAGTGAGATAAAATGTTTTCTAGCATATCACTAAATTAACAGTTTGCTGCAATAACGAAAATCTAACAGGCCATTACAATGCATAAGGCATAACTTCTCCCAGACCTGTGACTGATGTGGAACATCTATTTAAATCCTTTGCCAAAACTTAATCTTGTCCAACCACGCTGATCTTTCCTCACAGTCCAGTGGTGGTGTTATTTTTGCCTTTATAACATTACAGTTATCACATCACCTCTTATACTAATTATGAGTATGGAACAAAAAGGTTTGCAGTTTGTGTGTGTGCGCGCATGCATGTGTGTGTGTGTGTGTGTGTGTACCTAAATTCTGGATTAAACCATCCTCAATTTGCTCCCTGCACCAGCAGAGTAAATCACCATAATCGTTTATAAACTGATTATCACACCGCTGAGATCAAATGTAACTTTGAGCTGCTTATACATTAATTGCATGTCTATAAATACATATTTCATGTGCAGTTGTGTGTTTATGCCTGATTATTATAGTAAAACAGGAACACTATAATCTCATAATCTTATCAACATCTTTAAAAAAACAAAACTGAAAACTATGAAATGCTGCATTCGAAAATAAAATAACCTCCTCAGACTGGTATTTTGTGTTTTGCACATTATTTTTTTATTTATTAAGATATACATATATATATTTTACATCTTTCTATAGGTAGATTGGTGGAATTCTTGTGGGATTGACTATTCACCAGTGTTGGTTTATGTTTGTGATTCGAAATGCAACCTGCTGCATGGTTTTCTTTAACTAGTTTTATTGGTCACATTGGATAAAGCAGTCTTGCAGTAATGGTAGTTAGGAACCCTGTCATAGTGGCTAGTCTACTCTTTTACCAGAATGACTGAGTTTCTAAAGTATTTTGGGATGCATACAGGGAGGGTTTAAATAAATGTAGGCTTCTCAACATGTCTTAGTCCAGAAATATTCTAACAGTTGCATGCCCCTCTAGTGGGGTACAAGGGAACTGCAGGTGGAGGGGTATTTTTATTTCCTCTATCTTTTAATTTATTTTTTACTTAAATTTATTTTACTATGATTGGCTGATTGCCTTATTTATTATTGATGTTTTATTGTTTTTTCTTTGTAAGGTGACCTTGAGTGTCCAGAAAGGCGCCATCAAATCAAATGTATTATTATTATTATTATTATTATTATTATTATTATTATTATTATTATTGCGGTCATAACTGCATCGCCAAACCGGGTTGCACAGTTTTGCCTCATCCACCATACAACCCAGATCTGGACCTCTTGAACTTCTTGGATATGTGTGTGTGTGTGTGTGCGTGTGCGTGTGTGTGTGTGTGTGATCTAATAATCTTTTATGATTTATTTTGGCCATTAACATGGTTAGGTGGAACATGGCAATAGTAAGTTAAATTCAAACACTTGTTAGTGGAAATAACCCAAAATATCTTCTTCAAAGTCCCCTCCCTTTCATCTTCTGTATTTGTGTGTTCATATGTTCAGTGGGAATGAGTGTTCGTTCAGCCAGGTGTGATTACCGACTCTCTCACACACACTGCAATATCCATATTACTTATACCAAGTATTCAATGTAATTGATCATAATATTTTAATTGTAATAAGTGTGAAGCTACATTCTGAATTAAAGCAGCCTGGCTCCTAATGGAAATCCATTAACCTGCTGCCTCAAATACTCACACACACACACAGACACACACACAGACACCTGACAATATGAAAAGGAAATAAGGAAAGTTTATAAAATCAGAACTTTTGCCTTCTTCTAGCTGAATTCTTTATATGTCATTTTTGTAATTTTTATAGTGAAAGAAAAGTTCATTCAAAAACTCTAAACTCATTTCTGTAACAGAAGCAGTTTAAGTGAAAAAAACAGACTCAGGAAAAACTGCACCTGTTCCTTAACAGCAAGGCTACATTTATTTGCACTCGATAAATTTGTTTATCATAATAGTTAGACAGCAAGAGTATAAAACTCCACTCGCTCTCTCTTTTTTCCACTGGACCAGTTTCTTTGGGATTATTAAGGTAAGAACCCCAACACAAATAAAATACTATTATATAAAAAAAATAGTTCTGTATGATTCGAATCTTTGAAGTTACACATAGTGTACCCTATAAATACTCTGATCTGCTGCTTGATAGAGTGGAACAATTTGCTGATAATTGTTGTCAGATTAAATCCATGCATCATAACAGACCGTTTATTGCTTCTTTGCTTTGTAAACATTGCTATTGCATACTTTTAGGAGAGCAGATTAACTAACCACAATTCAGGAATTGTATTCAGTCCTATTGCCATGGTGTACAGTATCAAGCACATAGCCATGCGGTTTGGTCTGTTATATGCTTCCATGTCTGGGAACAGTTTGGAGAAGGCCTGTTAATGCATGACTTTGCCCCAGTGCATAAAGCATAGTTTACATAGGCATGGTTGGGTAAATCTACCATGGTGCAACATGACTGACCTAACCACAATCCTGCCACCGCTGGAACAGAAACAGGCCATTCTTATAACATCAGTGTTGACCTCACATATGCTCTTCTGGAAATTACAGACAGCCTTCAAAATCACAATAACTTTATGTTAGGCGCAATGGAGTGAGTAAATTGCAATGGAAGGTCAAAAAAATCCATTTTAATCAGAGATAAAAAAAAAAGTGCTAAATAGACAAACTATATAAGGTTTTGAGAGAAGAACTCTCCATTTTACAGAACCTGTGCTGTGATGTTTGGCTATAAGGGAACTCCAGGACTAGCAGTCCTTCTGCTGCTGCTATGTTCTGTTAGAGCTGATGAGGTAATTGCTTTTTAGTCCTTGCTTTTATTATTTACAAAAATAAGGAAGAGCATCTAAATCTAATTCTGCTTCCCTGGCTCTGCCTTTCATGTACATGCTTAACAGTAACTCTGTTGCCACATATATTATTATGATACATACAATAATAATAATATTAATAATAATAACAGCAATGATGCAATACATTTTTATATATTATTCTATTATTTAATTTTTCCTTTTTCTATTTTACATGTACCTTATTTTCCTGTTAATCGGGTACGTCATTTGCTTTAATAAAATTTTGACAAATATAATTGTATTTCATAAAGAATATACAAATGAGATGATCCAATTTATCAATTAGTTAAATTTATTTATTTCTTCAATAGCTAAAAAGAAAACTGAGCTTTCTGTCGGAGAAAAAATTGAAAGAGCAAACAGAGACATCAGTATGTGTGCACACACCAAATTTTCCATGATCTTGTTTTTTTACTTATTCAATGTCATTTTAAATATTTGAAAATCCTTGTGTTAGATCAAAACCCAGATGAGCCAGAGCTAACGGAAGGAGACATAGCAGTAGATGATCGTGACAGAAATGCTGATCCCTGTACTGCCCGCAACTGCATGTGGCCAAAGTCTAGTGATGGCAAAGTCTATGTTCCTTACGTCATTGCCAACCAGTACAGTACGTCAATAATGTTTATTATGCACTGTTTAAACTATTGTTATATTTACTTCATACTAAACTTTCTTTAAAATCTATGGCTTGTTATTGATTGTTGAAAACTTCTCTCTATTCTGTCAGATGAACGCGAGTTACAGATTATCCAGCGTGGTTTGGATTCCTTTTCATCCATCACCTGCATCCGTTTTGTTCCACGCTCCAATGAGAGAGATTATATCAGCATCGAATCACTTAATGGGTTTGCATTGCACTTCATTACATGTTCATTTGTTAGGATTAGTGAACATTCACTTACAGGTTAATTTACAGTAATTTGCAGGTAATAACATAATTATTGTGATGGTATCTTTATGTTTTACAGGTGCTACTCCTATATTGGAAGACTTGGTAAAGCACAGACATTGTCTCTGTCACGCAGCGGCTGTATCTACCATGATACTGTCCAGCATGAGCTCCTTCATGCGCTGGGCTTTAATCATGAACAGACCCGCAGTGACCGTGACAGCTACATCCGTGTTGCCTGGGAGAACATTCTTGAAGGTATGTGACCAGGATTTTAATTTCAATCTGTTGATTCTTTAGAATAGAACACTATTTTGTAGCATGACACTTTTTATTTAGTCATTAAGTTACTTACATGATTTAGGATTGCATCTCCAAACCAACACACACTTTAGACTTCAGATGGAAATCATAGAAAAGCAACACAGACATGAACATGTACATTCTGCACAGAAAGAACCCTGGCCAATCAAACCCAGTACCTCTCTCATGTAAGGTGACAGCAGTTGGGCTTGACTTTTTTTTATTTTAATTCTTTGAGATTTTTGATTCTCATAGGAAAAGAGCACAACTTCAACAAGAAAGAAACTCTGAACCAAGAAACCTCCTATGACTACAACTCGGTCATGCAGTATTTCAGGTCAGACAATTTTAATTTCATGACATGACCCATGCCAAAATATGTATATAAGGTATTAAATTACATTGTAAAATGACAATTTTGATATCTGGATTTTTAGCACTGCTTTCTCAAAGAATGGCCAGCCAACCATGATTCCAATTCCTGATCCGAATGTGCTCTTTGGAGAAGCTGCTGAGATGAGCCAGAATGACATCATCCGAATCAACAGGCTCTATCAGTGTCTTCAGCTGGAATAAGTCTGTGTGGGTTACATAATCCTTTACCTTATACAAAAAATAAAACACCATCTTTGCAGATTTCTTTTTTGATTTGTGCAAATAGAACACGACCTGCAGGTTTTTATTACAAGCATGATTAAATGTTTTTATGTACTTTTAATTCATTTCAATGCATGCTTTGTTGCTGGGTGGCTACACCTGGATATGTATGTGATAAGTCACCTTATTAACATGCATCCATCTTCCGCTTTATCCTCTACTAGGGTTGTGTGTGTGTGTGTGGGGGGGGGGGGGTCCCCATACCCATCTAGTAGAGAACGTTTCGGGCGCTGGGCAGATACACCCAGGACAGAGTGCCAATCCATCGCTAGGCACAAACTCACTCTCACAGACACAGTCTATATGGGGCAATTTGGAGAATTTAATTGGAAACCGGCGAACCCGAAGGAAACCCACGCGGACATGAGGAGAACATGGAAACTTATACTCTTGCTGATTGGGATTGGAACCGTGAATCCCTAGTGCTTAGAGTAGAATGTGCTAACCACTAAGCCACCGTGCCGCCCACTTTAACATGTTTATTCATATAAAATATAATAGCAAAGGTAAGCGTAATACACAGTACAAAATGTTTTCAGGCAACATTTGTGTGTTGTGTTGATTCTAGATTGATTTAGTTCACCAGCCACCAATGTAAGCTAAAAATAATTCAAGGTTTATATGAACAAGACAAATTTTCAAATAACACAAAGGCTGATAACTCCACAGTGTCTTTAGTATTTTTATAAGCCACATGATGTGTGTTTTCTTACATTTCTGCTGCAAATTTTTAGTTTCATACTTCAAAAGTTACCTTTTATGAGCTTAGCTTGTAAAGGCTCTTAGCCTCAAGAATTTAGCTCCAGCCCTCCTTTTGGACTGTACAAAAGAATTGTAATTATGTTTCTAATATCTTTTTGTTTGCGAGAGCAATCAGAGTAAACACACATGGTGTGTATGTAAATCGTACATGTTAATAACACAACAGAGGGAGCTTCCCGGCACAGTGTATTGCAAAAGAGAAGCATGTTCCTAACTCAGTTTTAAACCTACACCATCTGCATTTGTATAATTCATGCAAATTGCATTGAAGTAGCAAGATAGCCTGCGGAGTAAATGAAAAAGTAAATAACATCCAGCCAAGCATATCACAACATTATGTCCACATGTGTTCCCTCCATTTTTAATATTTAATCCCCAAAAAGTTTGTTTTCTTTCTCTGCACTGGGTTTCTATACCTAATCGTGTCATGTCAGAACTTCTTGTCTGAAGGCAATTTAATTTCCTGTCCACAGGCATTTCCCAGAGGTAGCTATTAGCAGGTTCAACCCTCACAAACGTGTCTACCTGTCCACCCTGTGTGCTGTCATATTTCCCTTATTTAGCACTTTCAGAATCACTCGTGCCATGTGTGAAAACACTACTGCATCCTGCGTTAGTTTTCAATAGCACTAACTGTACGATAGTACACTACTAACAGTCTATAACTTTAAAATATGGACCATGTAAAGACTTCTGTCTCGGAACAAACAACGGCTACCATTCAACACAATGAGTTACCTGTTGGTTGTTTCTATAAAAAAAATATTTAAAAAAAGACTCTTTTTTTTGGTTTGGTAGGTGTTTAATTTTGGTGTGAAATGAGTTTGTCTTTGGTCAAGTGTACAGGCTGAGGTGTTTCCTGTGCACCTGGCTGGGTTCCAGTAGCCCTTGTAACCCTGAGATTATGTGACTTAAAATATTCCTGAGTACATAAATGTATATGTGCTAAATATTCAATGGCCCACACAAATAACTAATGCATATTTCTGGTTATATTTCAATCTCATATAAAGTATTTACATAACATTTGAAGGTCGACGTTTCATCCAGTTACCAGTGGCAACTGCGGTTTCTCTCACTTTTTCTTTTCATTTATTTATTTTTTAATCTTTGTCTCTGAAAGTCTGAATGATTATTGATATTATGAACCATACGGCACTTTGTGGGTTTAAATATTTGAATCTAAACTTGAGTGTAATTAAGAGAGAAGAGAAAACAAGACAGAACGTGGAAGTAACACTAAAACCAAGAGGAGGAACAGCAGCAGGAGGAAGCCTCATTTCAAAATGGCAGGATCTGCAGCGTTTATCAGTAATCACCTGAAATGTTCTGTATAACAAATATATTTCAAGCTCAATAGACATGCTCCCTCTTTTCAGGTATTTCTACTCTCCCTGACAAATTAATAAGGAGCACTGTGACAGGAGGCCTCCGCTAAAAAAAACCTTTTCCAGCAGCTCTGGCTCTCATCTTTCCCATTACGCGTTTTAATCCTGCAGATTATAGAAATGTTAGTCACGCTGAGGGTTTGAATGTATAATTTATTTCCCCTTTTCATTATTACAGGTGAAATGAATTCTTCACTTCACTGAACCCTTTTCCCCAAAAACCTAAAACCTTCATTTTGTAAAATGTTCCCTTTTTTATTTTACATAAGTTAAACACTTTTCATACCATTAGAAAATGTGTCAGAGAACTGTTCAAGAACTTCAGTTTTCCCTTTTACCTTTTCCAATTACATTTGCGCACTTTCACCAGTCCATACAGGATTTATTTGATAACGATTCTACTTTAATTTAGATTTTAATTTATCCCCTGCATTTTTTGCAATGTTTAAATAATAATGGTTTTTATTAGTTTATATTAACAAACAGTAAGTTTTACACTTTTAACATAAGAAATCCTTTGGTGTGTATATATATATATATATATATATATTCCCCAACTTATATTCCCCCACATATAGAGCTTATATATAAGATTAAGTCTTTTATCACATGTGTACAAATGAAGGACAGACATATCCATTTTCCAGTGTTTTTTCTTCAATTATGCATCACATGAATGTTATTTACAGATCTCAGTTCATCTTTTGAACCATGCATTAATAAATAAATCAACATATGAATAAATAAACAAAATCACCATTTAACTGAAGAACTATCTATGAATAAATAAGGATGAGAAGCTCTCCTACAGGTCACGAATGCTTCTCTAAATACATACTGTAAATAAAAAGGGAACATTTGTAGAGCAGAAAAATAAGATCAAGATGCAAAGCAATCAAGTAGCCATATTACAGAAATATTCAGGATTTCTAATACACACAAAACTGTTAGAAATGTTTTTAGTGCCAGAGCAAAACAAAAACACTCGTTGTGGTGAAAAACAAGCTCACGTATTTAACACAAAGAAGGGGGTTTGTCCACCTCACCTAAGACCCAAGACCTTTGTTCTGAAATTAAAGTGTTAATCGCTGCCACCATGTTGCCCTTTGAGTACAGCTCTGCATGGTATATACAGTTCTGTATAGATATTGTTTACTGTGACATTTAAAAACAACAGTCATTTGTTTTGTGAGTCCTTTTGAACCATTCAGCTGGAGTCAGTCATGTGGGGTGAAGGCAGTGCTTGAGTTAACCTGACTCTGATACACTCTGAGCCACTGATACAATAGTGGAGCACTTTTCTCTAATACTATTACATGGTGAATTCTAAGACACTGAGCTGATTAGAAGCTAGAAACCTACAGGGTTGGTTAATCTACACTCATTCATATTCTACTCCAATTCTAAAATAGATAAGCAATATACAAGGAAGGTGTTTGAAAGCAGTGTGGAAAATCTACAAAACAGAGCTTATTTATAACTTATAAGGATGTTGGTAAATGTTCATATGGCTGTGTATTTTAACTCCATATGCTTTGAAAGCTTGAGGGGGCATCTTTACAGTGGGTGAATACAGAAGAAATAAAGGTCAAGTCAGAAGATAAGGTTTCCTCTCCGGCTTGAAAGTGCAATATTAACTTTTCAATCAGCATCCTACACTTTTATTTTGTCAGTGTGAAATTCTTAAGTATGATTTCTAAGGGGTCAAAAACACTGGCATCATCCACCTCCTCAATTAACCTTGTGTCATTGCTTCCCACACTTTAAAGGTGAACCCTAAACAGAACTGGATTTGCTTTATGTAATATCACAATTATTACTTGAACTTGAACTTTAAAGGTGCATCGTTCAGCAAAAACAGTTATAGTGTCTTGTTGTATAGTAGTTTTGTTAGTGAAACTAACTATGGGTGGTCTGATGGTGCAGAGGTTAGCACTCTCACTTTAGACCAAAACAAATGCATAGATTTCTTTTTAATTTGTATTTCGAACTCCAAAAACAAATCTAAAGATGAGGACATAATTATTTTTGTTTAACATATTTATATTTACATATTCAGAACATCTAGGAGAAGATGAATTAAAGATATAACTAAGATGTGTATGAGTAAACAGAAAAAGAAAAGAGATAACTACTAAAACCTTTTTTTACTCCATAATAGATTATTTAAGAAACATCTTTCAGCAGGATATCAGTCTTCTTGTTTCACTGGATTCCATGAAGGTAGCAGTGTTGGGATTTGTTGTCTTTGGCTTTCATCTTTCATATAAATCATTTATTTATCAGGGCAAGAGAGTTTCAGATTACTGAAGCACAAGTAATCGAATTCAGCCTGGCTAAAGCAGAAACAGAGTGCATATCCCTCTCCTTCATAATCCTCCCTTATCAAGTCCCTATCTGTTGAGTACACAGACTTTCCTTTACTGTACAGATAGACATCTTGAGCTTGAACTCTATAAAAGCAAAACTTTGAAAAATAGTTAAATTTTAATATGTAATTTACATCTAGAATACTAAGAAATAAGTGAAAATCTGTTAAATATTTTAGAATCTGGAAACTGCAAAAAGTGTTTCATTCTGCTGGCTGGACTGACAGAGGAATGTGCTGGATAGCGGCATACTGACTCAATCAGCCACATGTTCCTAATGGGACTGAATGATGCATAGAAAACATGTGGCATAACATTTTTTTCTGAGGTACTCAGCCAGCTCCTGTCAGGTCACTGAGAGAGAATGTCAAGACTGTTAAAAACAGCAGCTCACTAATTAGCTGGTAGATTTAACATCTTTAACATCTACCACTGGGATCGTGTCAAAATAAGGTCCTTGAAAATAAACAGAAGCTGATTTGATGAACAATAATCATTTAGGCAGTATTTTATTTAAAATCTAAAACTTGTTTAATGATCCAATAAAAATCTTCACTTGACGACTGTAATTAAAATTCATTACAGTGTGCCCCTTACATGACTGTAGGGACTATTTGCTACTGCGCAGCAGAGAGCGACTCCCCAGAGATGGAAGGGAGGGTGAGTTACAGACCCTAATGACTCTAAATGGTAAACAAGTGCTGTGATTGATTCAGATTTGAGTAAAAGCAGTGTGAGTTTCAGATCTCATGTTAAAGTACAATCCGTTCCATACAGGAGGAATCTAAATCCAAGGACAGATTTTTACAGCATGTTCAGCATTTTACAGATTAATTGTAAATGTAGAAATATCTTTGAGGTTATTACACTTTTGCTCCTTCTTACATTTTTTTTACATTTTCAATTCTCCAGCAAATAGTTTACATTAGCTTACTTGTTAAAATATTTCACTATAAGAAACTATGTATACTATATCACCATGTTGAATACTCATGATCTTGAAGTAATGAAGGTTTGGGTTTGCTACTGAATAAAGACTGTTAAAATGCCATAAGTACATTTGGGGCCTAGTAACAAGTTATTTTTAAATTAGGATGAGCAGGAGGGCAAAAAAATGTCCCACTTATTTGCTATTGGGTTCAAGATGCCAGGAACTTTTTAATTTGGTGGTTGTCCTGCAGTGAGTCTGACCCATTAAAATTTCTGCACCTGATTCCAGAGTTAGTAAAATAGTATTTGGTATCTAACAAGCCCATTCACAGGTTTATAATTCAGGTGACAATTTATGCAGATGCTAGAAAAAAGTAAATCTCAGGTGGAGTCAGTAATGTGAATTGCCCTGTAGTCACCAGGACTATTTTCATTGTCCTTTGTAGTAAGACTGAAATTTGTTCTTGAGGTAGGTTCACTTCAAACTAAAGATTTACAGCCTATTGCATCACATGGGAAAAAATAAGCGATCTATGTGAACCTAATCTTTACAGGGTTTTCTTGTTGACTATGGAAGTGAGAACGGAAAGAAAAACAAGTCCCCTGGTGATTTTGTATAAAATCCAGACAGAGAATCCATGTGTGTATTTATGTATTTCCCAACATGTTTTGGAAGGGGGGGGGGTGAAGCAAAAAAAAAAAAAAAAAAAAAAAAAAAAAAATCCACAAGCATCTCTATGTGCTATCCATGGAGCTGAAATGCCACACAGTACTACTTTTACTGTAAAAGACATTAAGTAGAATGTATAGTAGTTATTTCATTTCTACATTTTTCTTATTTGCACTTTAGGTCAAGATTATGCATCTTTGCAAATAAAAAGAAAATTCCACAAATAAAATAAATAATATACATCTTGCTTGATATAAATAATATACATTATATCCATACAAGTACAAGCATCAAAGATTATGGTGTAAAACAAGCTTAATGAAAATACATTTATGGACAATCTAAAACTGTTACTGACCTGATGTTAAAAATAATAAATAAATAAATTAGTAGTAGCCATCACATATGGCTTTTCAGCACCATGGATAGTACAGTAAAGAACATGGTCTAATTAACAATCAATCTTACTCTTTGGTCTAAAAACCATAAAACTAGTGATGGCTGGTTAATTATACTAAATTTAGCAGCAACACTAAATGTGGTTAAGCCACTTACACCACTAACATACTGACACACCACTGTCATTTTAATGTGCTAGTGGTATTAACCACCACCCAAATAATACCTGTTGCAATAAGTTCTGACCATAAGAAAAGAAAGAAAATTAAAACAGACAAGTATAATGTACCCAAAAAGGTGTACCCTATAAAGTCATACAATATTATTATTATTATCCATCAATGAAAACATCAACCTAATTCCCAGCAGAGTAAAAACAATGATAAAACACGCTGCATAGAAGTAGTTTCAAGGATAAAACTAAAATCTAAGATCATGTCATAAAGTCACAATAGGGAGTGCACTGGTGGGGTGGGGCTTGTTTGATGGAGTAAGAGAAATGTGCTTTTGTTTTAGAACATGCAGGGATCTTGTACATCATTATAAATAGCTTTGCAATGGTGATCTAAAAAACTGGTGGTTTTACTGTAGCAGAAAATGTCACAATTTACTGAAGTTGCTAATGAGGAGCTGTTGCTGAATGCGCTAGTGCTGCAGTGTGATTAATGCTGCATGAGTTAGCCTTCAGCTATACTGTAACTGCATCTTTTAGGCAAGAAAGAAAGTGTGTGGTGAGGTACAAATTGTGGGAAATATTGAAGGTAAAAGAGTAAGTGGGAGCTAATTGGAAATATATTTATTCTGCATTAAGTAATGCATTTATTAGGTTTAATTAAGGCGGCACGGTGGCTTAGTGGTTTAGCACGTTCACCTCTCAGCACTAGGGATTCCCGGTTCGAATCCCCATCTGGGTGGAGTTTCCATGTTCTCCCTGTGTCCGGGTGGGATTCCTCTGGGTTCTCCGGTTTCCTCCCACAGTCCAAAAACATGGATCAAGTCAATTGAATTCTCAAAATTGCCCCATATAGAGTGTGTCTGTGTGTGAGCCCAGCGATAGATTGGTGCCCTGTCCTGGGTGTATCTGCCCAGCACCCGAAATGTTCTCCCCTGGATGGGCATGGAGAACCCCACCGTGACCCTAATAGAGGATAAAGCGGAAGATAATGAATGAAAAGGTTTAATTAAATACAAGTTAAGTCAATTAAGGCACAGTTGAGTAAATTTGACGTGCAAGAATTTGACCAGCCCACACACAGCCATGATCCATAACCTCACAGAACATGCAAAAATCCCCAAATGTAAAAAGCCACCTCAGATAAATGGGGGACCAACTTAAAATATTGAAATAAAAGCTGCTGTATGTGTAATGTGTAGATCTCTGAATACAGTATTGTTGTCCATACAGTGAAAATAAGAAAACTGAAATTTTGCTGCTATTTGCAGAAAGAAAGCGAAGCACAATGTTTATGGATTTTAAATAAATAGCTAAAATGAAACACCAGGGCAGAAAACATGACTTGCTTGGGAGACAGGGAGCTGGAGACAAATGACCAAACCAACCTGAACAACTTGCTTATTGTAAATCCTTCGATTCTTTTCTTTTTATTTCAGAAGCTAAGAGGATGAGATTTTTGTTATTCATCTGAATCCAGGCAAACTTCCCACGTCCCCTTAGAAACACGAGTAATTGAAGCTATGACAGTCAGAACAGTATGAAGCTATAGGGTCTAAAATAGCAATCAACTTCTTCCTGCCAATCTTATTTTGGAATATGTTTCTCTGAGAAGTGCATGCCAGAACAATCAATCTCCCTCGTGACGGTCTCAGGTTCTGGGATTCAATTTGCTGAGGAGATGTACAAGCAAATTTATTCTCACCAAGAAATACAACCTGTAAGATTCACCAGAAAATTCTGACCATCTAAGATGAGATAGTGGATCTGCATGTATTGCTGCTTCAGGACAATATAAACTCAGATGAACTCAGATATATTAAAAATTCTATTGGCAACACAGTCTTAAGTTCTTTTCTGGTGATAATGTTATAGATGAAGTAATAGATAAACAGCTTCTTTGTCAGAAGAAATGAAAACATTCTGCCTCAGTGTATACAGCACATATATCTCAAGAATCACAGTCCTTTTTCCTCATGCAATAAAACCCAGACCTGTGATTTTGTATAGATTCATTTACGAAGCAAGTTTGATCAGTTTTTATATACACAAATTATAAATTAAATAATTTAAAACTTTTTTTTAATTTTTTTTTTTACAATACCACAGTTAAAGAAAAATGTACATTGGGATCATAATTTGGCAGCCATCACTCAAAGAAAACGTTATGTAACTTTATATAATGCTTATTAAAGTTGTCTATTCTAGTTTTATTTCTTGTGTTCCATACTGTAGATCATACTGTGATCACTAATGATTAATTTGTATCCTGGTTAACTGAAATGTTTTTAATAAACTTTTTTCTTATTATTTTTTTTTTTATAAAAGTGCCTTATTTTCTGAGTTAAGTTTCTGCTTTATATGCACTAAATGGATTCTAATGGTGGAAGTAAAATCGGGCATCATTAAAACTATAAAAAGAAATAAATAATAATATGAGCACTCATTAAAAATAATCACTATAGTTCCCTCTAAAAGTTAATCCTAGCATGTCTGTAAACGAGGACTTTCTTTCTTGGTGTATTTTTGACATTAATTTAAACTTGTCATATTTAAAGAGCAGATTAGTTTGCAAAAAATGACACTTAATAAGAAAATGCTTCATAATTCTTAATGCAATGCAAGAACCTCATCAGGTACTTTATTAGACTCTGTACTCCGTTAATAGGTAGGACCTCCCATTATCATTGAACAGCCTTAGTGTTGGAGAGTGCTGTTTTTTTAAGATACTTTCAGCACAAACAGACTAAGGTTATTTGAGTTGTGTCCTTTCAGTGAACTCAAACCAGTCTGGCTATTCCATATTAACCTTTACCTTTTACATTGCTGGCACTGCCACTCAGTGAATGTTTCATTTGGTATTGCACTGTTGTATGAGAATAGCCAAGAAAAGCAGAAGTCTAAGTTAGCCAGACTGAAAGCAACCATCATCTCACTGAGATCTGAATTCTTTCAGTCTTCTGTTAGTTGATTAAACTTTACTTGGTAAAGGACCAGAACAGACAAATATATTCAAACAAATATTTACACTGGGGCAATTTTGTATTACCAATTCACTAGTATATATTTGTAATATAGGAGGAAACTGGAGCGCTCTGATATCAGTTCACTGATGTTGAGAACATGCAAACTAATTTTCTGTCCTTCCATTGAATCTAAGCCTGGACATTGTTGTTGTAAGACACTAATCAATATGCCACCATGCTGAGTCATTTTATTGAATTCCTTAATTACCAATTTAGAAGATGGCAACTAACAATCTGTGTTTAGCGTACAAACATCTCAGCCTATTGATAGTGCAGGTAATGGCAGAAACAAACTAAATTAAATTGCTAATTTGGTCCTTTTCTTGTTAGCTGTTTGACCAGACAGATCTCTTAGAATCTCTTCACAACCCATTCCTTATATTCACTTTAGAAATCTCTTAAGGTTTTATACTTTACGAAGTGAAAGGACTGTATATCTGTACAGATTAAAAAATATTCTTGTCCTGCCTTTTTCTTACTATTTAATATAAAAATCTATAGTTACATTTGTTCTATTTTATATATTATATATATGTGTTCCATTTCTATGAGAGGTGTAAAGTCACAGAGAAGGTTTGGTTTCAGTGCCTGTCACCGCCAGTGTTCACGGTTCTGTGTCTGACAGCTGCAGTAAAAAGAACAAGGTCTTTGTGCATGTCAGTCAAAATAAAAAAGGCTTTGCCTCTGTCAGTAAATGTGAAGGGGAAAAAAAACGAAAACATTGGCTCAATGTCCATCAGTCTTTATGATGAACATGTACTGCATGCGGTTGGTAATCCCAGTTAGCGAGGCCTTTATGAAAAGCTTATATCAATGGGAATGATTGAGGTTTAAGTTAAGTTAAGTTAACTTCCAAATATAAAGGAATAAATAAATATGGGCTGCAGTTTTGGTACATCAAAGCACAACTTTTTACCGTATAGGCCTACACTTACCTTTTTAAGCCATTACAAATCATAAATGTGTGGAGATTTTTGAAGTTTGTTTTGAATGGTGCTCCTGAAGAAAGTATGAAAAGGCACATCCCATGGAAAATGTCTTAAGGCATGGCAATAAAAAAAGGATTTGTTGGTGGTCAACAGAGAAATATCTTCATCTAGCATGCTATAACTGCATTATCCGAACACTACTTAATCTCATTTTAAGTATTAAAAGTATTGAGGTGGAATGGAAGGGTATTTTTTTCTTTAATGTCACCTGAGCATATTTTTCACCATCAATAAATGTGCTGGAGCAAACAGGGTAAAAGTCTGATGAAATAAAAATAAAAAAGTTCTCATAACTATTTTGTTACAATTGTTCACACACAGCATAAAGATAAACCTATTCTACCTGTTATTGGGTATCCATTCCCACACAACCCTCCTTTCTATCCAAGTACTCAAGTGCATGGATATGTACACCACTAATGGCTTAAACTTCATCCATCGTCATGTCGTTGAATAAGGGAGGAAACCAGTGACCCATCAAGGCACAGAGAGAACCTGCAGACTCTAAACCAGTGTTTTCCCCACAAGAAACCCAAACCAGAGACTGAGACACTTGTTAATTCTACTGCAATCATCTCTTTAAAACCCTATTTACTAAGACTGATCCTGGTCTCCAAATAAGTTACAACCAAAATGAAAACGACTTAATTTCTATTATTATTGTCATTGCTTATGGTGTGAAACCCGTCACATATCCAACTTTAATTTAAATTCCTCCTGCCATGTTTAATAAAACACACTATTCCATTTGCATAACAAATTTATTATGCTTACTTACAGATTGACAATCATATTGAAATATAGTTCGAAGAAAAATATACACAAGCAGGTGTACTTTAGAATCTCCAGGCAAATGTTAACATTCATTCTCATATCATTTTCTGTTCTGATTATTGAAGCCTGTTCCTGTTACCCAGGAGATAAACTGCTGTGGGTTATTGCTCACCTAAAAGCACCTTTTAACATCAACTCTGTCTGCACATCCTTCAGGGCCCCATGGCACCTGTTGCTATGCAAAATATATATTTTTATTCATATTTTGGGTGATTTGAGTAAAACTAAATATTTAAATGGTGTTTTTATTCAAGCTTGTGAGAATATACATTTAATAATCCTGCATTTGTATAGGTTTTAAAGCATATAAGCTACTGTATTGTATTAGCTTAGAAAAGACAGGATTCAATCTCAGTCCTCTGATCAGAACACTAATCATTCTATTTCTTCTAATGTCTGCTCACTATTAGACCTGTTTACAGCCTAATATTATAGTTCAGTTTAATAGATAAGATAACTAAATGTGATTAAATAAACCCCATTCATGAGCATCACAGATGGTATTTATTACGGTGTTGTGTTGATTAGGTCCAGAACTAAGATAAAAAAAAAAAATAAAAATAAACAATCTTACATTCATTTTTATATTAGGCATGGTTACTGATTTTAAACCAATTAAATCACACTCAAGCTGAAGTTGCCCTTGAAAAATAAATGTATGTTTGGAAATTCACTCTGTAAGCCACCACACACACACAAACACACTCCCTTATGTTTAATTAGTGATCTTGGACATCAGGTGAAAGTTTGTGTGCACGGATAAAAAAGCAGGGAGCATGTTAATCATAAATACACATGAAATGAAGCCTCAATTATACGTTCTCATTTAAGCATGTTTGTGTCTGTAATGCACTTTGACCCGTCTGTTTAATAGCTGCTGTTTAAAAATGTCTCCAGAGGTGAAAACAGCAAAGATTAAGTGTCAATATAAGCATTAGCATTGTGATAATGAATGCATGTTCACTTCTCTTCTGTCTGTCAACAGGCTTTTGACAAAATCACCACTTAGCAGTGACTGCATGCAGATGAGTCTGCGTGATTGAATTGCACATGCTTTAACATAATGCATGATGCTGTGACTGAAGCTGTTACTGTTATATAAAGAAGAAACACTTTCAAAACATTTTGTTGATTAGAGACTGGTTAAATATATGCTGATGCATTTAGTCAGAATTAAACAGACTACATCTGACTTATGAGCTTTGCAGAATTTTATAATGACCTCTGATTCATAAAGATGAAACATTTTGGTGATGGATAATTCTCAGTACTGCACTGTGAGTGACATGGTGCTGATGGTCAGTGTTGATATGAGGGGGTCAGATGCAGTAGTGCTGCTGAACTTTTTTTTTTTTTTTTTTTTTGTAACGAAGTTACAAAGTGCTGCTTTATACAAAGTGCTGTGGTTGTTCTAGAACATCTACCAATTTTCACTTAATCCAAATGTAGAACATGGTATGAGGGGCATGTTTTCATCAAACATGTAACTCCAACATTCACTGTCTAAACAGTAATCACTTAGGATGCCCTGGAGCACAAGGTCTCTCAATGTCATGGTAAACATTTATATGCAGAAAATTGACAGACCTTGAAAACCAGAGAGACTGCTGTTAGTTTATGAAAAATGAATTCTCTCTTCCCACTAATATAGGACTGGCAGAAGTAAAAATGGGCATGATGAAACGGAAAGAATAAAAAAGAAAACAAAACAATATTTTATTCATATGGCACATTTCACAACAGAATGTTGTCTCAAAGCAGCTTCGGTACACATCAAAGCTTTCGACACATACATTGTAAACCATAGTTAGGATTTCAACTAGCATGTCTGGATTGTGGGAAGAAACTGGAACATTTCAAAGGGTTAGGTTTTATTTTTGGCATCTGTCTGCACATCTAATCTAAGTTTTTAGATATAAATATTAGTAAAACAGAAGGAATTAAGCAAAGAGTACAGCCCCAAAAGCAGTATCAAAAAAGTTATTTTTTATAAATTTGTGACTAAATTAATGAATAAAAGAATCAGTTTAGTGATTGAGAATTTAAGATCATTACTATTTCTGCAACACATGTTTTTACAATTAACTTGTGCATTGGTTCAGGACTTGATGTGAGTCACATGTATAGGGTTTTCAGGTAGTTGCCAATGCAGGAATGCTTTCTTGAGCCTATTATGCGAGTGGACAGCAGCTTGCAATATTGATGTTTCTTTACTTAACGCTTAAATTCTCCAGAGGATATTTTCCCTCAACTTGTGAATTGTAATTGCTCAGAAAGACATTGGGGCTGACAGATGGTAAGCTCAGTAGTGCATTATTACTCACACATTGTCCTGCAGGGCTGCCTGTGTCATTTGTTGGAGAAAATAATCTGGAGGGCAACATATAGGATGGCATGCTGATTATTCTATAGATATAACACAAGAAACTGAATAAATTGCTTGACAATGTTGAAATTATTTTTTAAAGCATGTATTAGTTCCAGAACTGTACAGTTCTGTATGATGCAATAATATTTGTTTTAAAGCTACAGTAATGGGAAAGACATTGTTTTAATGCTAAAAATGTATTAATAAAAGCTTAAACAATTATTGACAACAATAAATAAAACAAGGCCAGACCTTTTTTCATTAAAGGTAAACCAACTTTGTATGTTAACTTCCACACTCATTTAAAGGGTAATTATCAAATTAGATCTCACTAATCGAATGTACCAGATTAGTTCCCTGCAATGCAACTACTATACCAACATTATTCACATAAAAATAGCAAATTAAATTTTGATTTTCTAATTTAAAAAAATTGTCAATTTTCTTGAAACTGTCTCGTCATTGAGAGAAAGATTGGCTATTACCTGGCCTTTTATTTTCTAATGTCTTACTCCCTCTCCCTGGCTATGGTTTTGTGGTTATTGAGTGTAACACAGACAGGTGTAACTGACAGAACAAATCAATTCTCCATTCTGCACACAGCTACCATGTCACGCAAGTACCTTTACCCAGCATGACCCAGTGTAGTTTACTTCATGCAATACAATATAGTACAACAAATGGATAAAGATATGATTACATGTGTATAGTGTGATGCAACAATAGTTGTAATTGAATGTGCTTTTGTAAATAAAATAAAAAATTGTGCAGTGAGAATATCTGAATTTTTCTTCATAGAGATTCTGTATAGAGTAAAAAAAAAAAAGCATAAATAAAGCACACAGCTGTAACTATTACACGATGAAATACATTTGCATGGTTTCTGGTACACAGTACAGACCTGGGCAATAATCTAAACTATATGGGAAATATATTGTCTGTTGTCAGCTTTGTGGGAACTATTTTAGGAAGATTCTTTTCTGTCCTAGCGTGACTATG
Organism: Corydoras sp. C115; assembly: GCA_019802505.1. Taxonomy (NCBI): domain Eukaryota; kingdom Metazoa; phylum Chordata; class Actinopteri; order Siluriformes; family Callichthyidae; genus Corydoras; species Corydoras sp. C115. The sequence goes on along the minus strand of JAFMOC010000019.1, from coordinate 1,998,906 downwards.
TCCCAAATATTTCATTCAAACTTACATACACCAAATACTGTGTTACACCATGTTACAGACATTTAACAGTTTAACTTACAACATAGATTTATGAAGAATTAGAAGATGACAGACATCAAATGCACAACAACTGATGAGTTCTGTGGACAGTGAGTGGACACCATGTTGAAAAACCACTGCAACCCTGCAGTGCTGAGAATCATCTACAACCCAAATAATACTTGCTCTTTGGTGCTCCTAATCACAACAACAGAATAAAGGAGAGTACATTTTAAAATTGTAGAACTACATAATTCTTCTACACAATAAGCAGAACGGATGAAATGGACAATGAGAGTAAAAACAAAAACGTAGTGACCAGTATAAATATATAAATTCTCAAGCTCTTAAGAATTTCTTGTGAAATAGCAATGACACTCTTTTTACATACATTATATATATATATATATATATATATATATATATATATATATATATATATATATATATATATATATATAAAATGTAATAGAGTGTCATTGCTATTTCACAAGAAATGACAACAAAATAATCATATATACATACAAACAGGCTAATTCTAACCGTGAAGAATATAATATTGTGAGAGGAAATGGAAAGGGGTGAAATAAACATCACGACACCTTTTCTTCTTGATTTTAATATAAATGTCTAAACTAATACTTTGACAGTCCAGTATCTCTTATCTACCTGCAGGGAATCTTGTAATAACCTTATTATTTAATAAATAATTTCTATCTAGCTCTGTGAATAATGAAAGCCTGCAAATACCAAATGAGAGAAGCAAAAATGAGAAAGGGGATAGTATCTGATTTAATTTAAAAGTAATATTTACAAATGTAAAATACCATAACGATTGAGAAAGTATTCTCAAATAAATCCAGCTGGACTGAAACCACAGTAGACTCTTCATTATGCAACACTAACCTTACATAACTAATGATTTGGAATTATCAAAAGGCCTTGACGATAAAAAATTCCTTCAGGCTTGTCATTTCTTAATTTAAAACGAGATAGTTTTAGATCAAACCAACCATTTTAATTACTTCCTTATATATAAAAATCAGAACATGCACCTGGCTGGTGAACAGGTGACCTAGAGATGATATTTATATCCACGTGGGGGAAAAGGGATAATCATGGATTAGCAGCAATACCAGGCCTAGAGAAGCTTTTTTTTTCGTAAAATATACAAATTCAAAAAAGACTTGTGTTTGGCTGTAAATGAAAGTCTAGTTTTGGAAACATTAGTGGAGATGTGGAGATGATGGGCCAATTTAATGGCGTGAGGATGAGCGTGAGCATTTTCATCTATTTGAAATTTGAGAATGCTCATTCAGAATGATTCCAGTTCAAATTTGCTGGGTTCTTTTAGAATGTCAGCACGACGATGCAATTTTCAGAGAAATGAGACAGGATGACAACGCATCAGACAGAAAGATGAGGCAGAGAAAGGGTCTCTGCACTTATTGTACTCTGTGTTCTATCCCAACTCTATTTTTTCTTTACATGGCTCCTCTTACTCAAGATAGTCAGAATAAAGTTGGGGGGGAGCATGAGGGCTTCTGTTTTACAAGCACAAAAATGTAAGTACACATTTAAACAAATGCCCATAGTTTAAAATGAAATTGGCAAGGTAGTCTTGTGGTGAAGGGCGGCACGCTGGCTTAGTGGTTTAGCACGTTCGCCTCTCAGCGCTAGGGATTCCCGGTTTGAATCCCCATCTGGATGGAGTTTCCATGTTCTCCCCGTGTCCGCGTGGGTTTCCTCCGGGTTCTCCGGTTCCCTCCCACAGTCCAAAAACATGGATCAAGTGTATTGAATTCTCCAAATTGCCCCATATAGAGTGTGTTTGTGTGAGTGTGTGCCCAGCAATAGATTGGCGCCCTGTCCTGGGTGTACAGCGCCCAAATACAGCGTTCTCCCCTGGATGGGCATGGGGAATGCCACCTCGACCCTAATCGAGGATAAAGCGGAAGATAATGAATGAGTCTTGTGGTGAAAAGAAGGTAGGAAATTGCAGAAGGAGCAATAGTAGTCAGTTCACCTTGTATTGGGATATTTCTTGTTATAGCAGTGTAAGAGGTGGCAGGAGCAGTCGATGTGAGCTGGGCAGAAGGTGACAGAAGTACAGCAGGCTAGGGAAGTAGAAACTTGAGGAAATCAAACATGCATCACTGATTATATTGTACACGAGTGTTTGGGGGCTTGTTTGTAAAAGTACACTAATACCCTGATAGTGTAGATTCTACAGACTTCAGGGTTCCCAGGAGGAAATAGCAGTTAATTATAAAGGCTTTGTTTTCATATGATATTTAAATAAGTCATGTGACTTTGCATTAGCATAAACATAAAAGCTATGTATAAATTACCACTGAAATATAATTATTTATATTTTTTAGAAAGCTTGGGCTACTAAACAACCAGTCCAGCATATAAAAGAAAGGAAAATAAATATGGTCATGCTGTCATGGAAACAGGGCAACCAAGGTGACTGGTTGCTAAGTCATAAATCTTACAGATGAAGAAAAATCTAAAGAAATAGATACAAGTAACAATGAGGCGGCCAAGCATGCTGACGTGATGGTTAAATTGTAGTAGAGTAATGCAGAAATACTCCAATGTTGATAAAGTCTCTCTAAACTCATTTGTCTCAAAGTGTCTTAGTTATCGTTGTTTATATTTATTATAATAAATACGGTGACCCCTACCACATTCATTTAAAAGTTTGTCCATCTTTTTACCTTAATTCACTGAAGTTTTCTCTTAGGACCACTGAGCTTTAGTTATTACTTGAGCAATGAAACCTAAAGGTCTTGTTCAATGATGATAATACAACAATTAATTAAATATTAAGAACAACAAAAGTGTATCATGAAAGAGAGAGAACAAAAAAAGAAAAAAACTTTTCATGTTCAAAATGCCAGCTGTTTACCTGCTGATGTGGATATCGATTGCTTTTAAATTACACTGAAACAAGACCAACTGTGAAAAGCATTGACCTTAAACTTCCTGTGTTTGGCCAGTGGGGTATAATATCAGCAAGTTCCCAGGTCATTCATTGATCTATCCTACTGATCCTGGTTCCTATTGAACATTCTACAGAAACACACAGTTCACACAGACTAAATCAGCAATTCTCAACTTTTTTGCACCATGGAACAGTTGTGTAAATATTTTTAGAATTAACAGAATATTAATTAGTTCTATATGTTTAGTATAGACACTTTTTCATAACGTTAGTTTAAATAGGTCTAGCATTGTGAGTCCAAATGTTTCAAATGAGTTCACAAATATTGCACCTCGCCATTTGGCTGAATCACATCACTGGAAGCGCTGAGCTTGTTTGCAATCAAACCATTCAGTGGTGATGGGACAGTGACACCGGTGGTGTGATATTGGGTATTATTTTTGGTGCCATATATTAATTAATGTGTGAGGGATACTGGTGAGATACCAGCTCACAACAAGTAGAACCATTTTGTTTAACACCAGCAGAGACTGGGGAATTGTTTAGGCAAGTGTAAGGAAGATGGACGATTGTATTTCTTTTTAGAAATCCCATTAAATCTGCTCCCCCCACTTCAGCTAAACATACTCATGCACTCTGTTCTGATATGTTCTAGATTATTGAAATTTTTCTGTTGGTGTGGTACTTGGTTATGACTTTATGAATTTATATATTTATATATAGAATTTATAAATCACACTAAATTTACAGCATTGTCTGTATTGTATTATCTTTGTTTTTCTCCTGCTGAATTACACACATCAATGCTGGATCATAAAGCTTTTGATGTGTTGTGAACAAGATGAAACACCACGGAAAGCTTTTCTCATCCAAATATCAGATGCATTAACCACATAACTACTGCTCTTCAAAATTGATTTTAACATTTCTATTTCATTTGTAGTACCAGCGCATATTTGGACACATTGCTTTTTTTGGTAAATAAAAAAATACAATGTGTTTTATTGTGCCCATTTATACAAACAACACATAATTGTTAAATTATCCATAGACTGCGTGAATGGCATTAACAAGCTTGAAGAGATGTTTCCTTACCACAACAAACGACAGACAAAATACTGTCTGATTCTTTTTACATGGTGCTGTAATGAATTAGATGTTTTTAATAAACTGCACAGTAAGTGGAAAGTGTTTAATAATGCAGCAGCATTGGATGCTTCATCCTTATGGGCTCATGACTATTAGAGGATAGATTGAAGGAAATTAAAGTATTTAAAAATACAAATTATTCTACATTCAGTAAGTTGCATGTAGATTAAATTGAGTCTTTCGGTCTTTCTAAGCAGCCTCTGCTTTAATGTGTAAATGTGTAAAAAATGCTATGAATTTTATTTTATGTAGTTCCTGAAATGTTGCCTCAAAGTCACAATAGCTTTGACACATTTTGTTCTAAGTGGTGTGTTCAATGTGAAAGCTCTGAATAGAAGTATGCCTGCACTCATTAGGAGTTATACTTCGGGTGTAAGACTGAATGCAGATGAATGAAGCAGTTTACAATAAGGTCTAGCATGAATCTGATGTCATCTACAACATGATTAAAATGAAATGTGGGTGGAAGTTGAACAAGTCAGTGATGCAGAATTGCAAAAACTCTAATCTCAATCAGTTAAATCAGATATTCTGAAATGCCCCCAAGGTGACTGCACAGTTATCAGCAACTAGTAGCCTGCGGTCAGTATGCAATATTAAGTATGTACAAAACCAGCATCAAGTGTAATAGAAACCTGGACCTATGAGCTTTACTGGACTCTGATTCTTCGTATGAAAGGTGATTATACAGCTGACATTGGACCATGTCCAGTCAAATGTACTGTAATTAAAAAGTTGCTCCACAATGTCCCGAGTTAAAAAATCATCTATATTTTAAACGATGTGCATATGATGACCATTAAGCTTTTAGCTTAAAAACCACCATTTAATCTGAGCCTAAGTACTTCGGCATCAGTGACTGGAAAATAAAGAGCAGCACAGTGGTTTGGAATTGTAATACACATCAACAAAACCAAAAAAAACCATAGTACACAATAAACAAAGTTTAATAAAAAATTGCAGTTATGACTAAAATAGAGGAGCACCATTCCAAGAAGGATTTTCACATTCCATTTTCCATTAATGTTGCGTTATAAATACACTATGGAGATGTAAACAATAGACAAAAGTGTCATGACACCAACTGGAGACTGCATTAATATTAGTACATAATTTATAAAATATTATTTAAAAAAATGCTCTTTACAGACTTTAAGTAGCGACCTGATAAAGTAAGAATGTCTTGACATTGTTATACACTATGGCTGTGAGTATGTGCATTTATGTACATTAACAGAAGCTTTTGGCAAATGTTATAGTGTTATATATATTATAAATACAATACTTTCTAATAATCTGGCATTCATAACGCATAAGCAAAAAATATTTTATTAATTTGGGGAATAAACTGGGACAAAACGATGGTTTAGTTCTAATATGTAGGTGCCAAATTTGTTCATATAGCTCTTCATAGATATTTGCAACTTTTCAGCTCTTTTATTGAAGATCACTGTTTGTGTTTTCCACTTTCAAACCAACATGATATTAAAATGCTTATAGACAGAAGTGGGCAATAATCATAAGCACATAAAGTGAAAGCTCAGTGATGCCCAGCTCAGTCTGGTGTTAAATTAAACTGTATGGAGTTGATTGAACACTTAAAGTTTTAATACACTTCATAAATAAATAGAATCATTTAATTGAGCCCTGGAGATTTTACTTACTGTGTCCTGTTTCATCTTCTTAATAACAGCAGGCATATTTTAGGAAGCGTTTAATTTAACGGTACAGTACTATCACAGCTCTTGAAATACCATCTTATAACTACTCCAGTGCACACACCCTGATACACAAGTGATCATATTTCATGTGAAAAAAGTGTAGTTGAAAAAAAATATATAATAAAAACCTTAAAATGCTGTATTTTATTGCTGATAACTTCCCAGAGTAAAATAGCTGATTTAAAGTGAATGTCGGGTGTCATTTGTCTGAATAGAAGCAAATGCTAGCTGTTGGGACATCTCTATCAGTATGTAGCATGCTCTGCATTAAGAGGTGCACTGTTTTAGTCAGCAGGGAGCAAACACACCGGCCAGCATATTTGGTGGTCCTAGTGTGCACCAGCAGCTCTTCACACAATCGGCATGTAACAGCGTGGCTTACAGCGCTCTGCTGCCAGCAGACAGTCTGGTGGCAACCATGTGTGTGTGCTGCTCTCCTCACCTACATGTGGGAGACAGCACAGTCAGTAAAGAATGATCTTATAAGATCAGTTCATATAAACCAAATATATCTGTACTTTTAATAATTTAGATTAAATAAATAAATAAGCATTGTTCAATAAAGTGTTCCAGATGCTGTGGTAGTTGCCATGGATAAAATATGATGCATTAAATCTTCTAGCATTTTATCTTCTGTATTAAATCTTGTTTTATTTTCCCTAATGATCAGCAGGTGAAGTTTTCCACAGCCCACACAGTCACAGTTCACCAGCTTGCTTTGAGTCCCCAATATAAATTGTACAGAATTTCAATCAACTCGTTTTTTTGTTCTCATTGTGGCCAAGAAAAAGAAAAATTTGAAGTTGGCATCTTAATTTCTCCGTCAGCTATGCTACTTTTTTTTTTCTCATCTGCCGACTCTGCAGGGAGTTGTGTCCCAGAAAGTGTTTTCTTTCAAACAAGTGTTGCAGTTGGGGGAAAAAATGAATTTAGGTTTTTGATCAATTATAAATGAAAGAGGTGTTTATATGTGAATTTCTCTCGTACGGATATTCAGAGTGAGATTTGTTCCCTTTTGCTTATAAATAGCAGCCCAGATTCAATTTCTGGTTATTGAACAGGGATGACTTAATATTGTAAGGGAGACAGAGACGCAATTCACTAACTGTGTTTGTCGGAAGTGGCACACATTCAAAGACTGTCTACATAATATCTGGCAATCCCATAATCTAAACAGCTTCAATATATAACTAAGACAGTGCACCACAGTTCTGAATGTCAGTAACATTTCTCCTGCATCAACTGACGTGACACCAACTCCACACACTGTAAAAACACCCTTAGTTTATCCCATGAAGTGCCCTCTGAGGCAGACCACACTTCTGAGCTGTGATCCTTTTGAGTGAGCAGGATAATGAGCTCTTGCACAGACATTGGAAGCATTTCTGAATGCATTGACAACGAAGCGCGAGATAGAAACAAAATATGTGAGCAGTAAATCGGGACTGTTTAAGCCACTTGGATACCCAGTTACTCCAGTAGATGGGAAAGTCTTGCACTAGGAGTCAAACTAATTGGCATGAGTTTTTTACAGATCACAGAACACGACTGACTTGTGATGCAAAATATATTTGTTTAGAGACAAACCAAGCAGAATAAAAACAAAAAATATACCTAAAATATTTTTACTGTTTAAATGAAGATGCCATTTAAGAAGTTTTTTCATAAAAGTCTATATGCTAGTCGATATGAGGTTCGCCCTACTTACAATAAGACAACCTGGGTTTAGTAAAATAAATAAATTCCATTTTAAAACATGCAATCTATGTGGGAACTCACAGATGGAGTTGACCATATTGTGTGTCAGTGTGTTGACTGAATGAGTGTCAGGTCTCTGGAAGGCAGTAAGTGATTCAGTGCTTATGACTCACCCTGTGTGAACTAGAGTTGCAGTTAAGCTCTAAGATCATGACAGGATCTCACAATCAAACTGTTGCATTTACTTATTAGTATTCAGTGAGAGTTTTAGTTGCAGAAAGCAGTTTTTAAACAGTATGGGGTCAGGTTTAGCTACTGAGTAGCTTTACATTGTGCGGTTTGCCTTGTTTTATGCAAACAACTAAGAAAATAAACCAATAAGTGCCTTGTAATTTCAGCTTTTTTTTTTTCAGTTTTCAAGTTTGTATTTTTCATACATACAGTGTATCTTATTGCTGCAGCACCAGGAGTGAGTAGCAATGCATTATATCAACATTTTCAAATGAACTATCGAAAGTCATACTTACATTAATTTTATTAACAATAATAATAATAACCAATGTTTCAGTCAGTTTAATCATGGTTTAGTGTAGATGCTATAATTCCACATATCTGCTTTATGATAAATATCAAGGATGAAGATGAAAAGATGAATATTTAGAAGGTTCAGCATAACCCTAACAATAAATTCCTCCCTAACCAAAACCTTGAATATAATTAGGTTTACCTTGCTGCTGAAAATGAACATTAGTATATGAAACTATATGTTTGTTTAATCTGGTATCTGATTTGCTCACATGACAGAAAAAATGGAAGGCTCATGAAATAGCAAACATAAGATAAAAAATATAATTATAATAATAATAATAATAATAATAATAATAATAATAATAAGTTTATCAAAATGATAAAGACCACATGGAACACACAGCTCACTAAATCTAGAAGCAGGTTTTTTTGATTGTATTTAATTATGGGTCAACACTTCTGTTAAATTTATTGATTCCTTCATGTTGCTCAAATGGAGTCCTTCGTCTAGTTTTTTTTTTTTTTTGATATATATAAATCATTTATTTAGCAGGACAAGAATGGTTCTGGCTACTGAAGCGCTAATAATGGGATCTGTCCAGGCTTTTATAAAGACTGAGTGGCATCAGGGACAGGATTTGTGCGTATCACTGTCTCTCCCATAATCCCTCCATCTGAAGTCTCTATCTACTGAGTACGCCTTCACTCTGTCTGAAGTATACAGATAACCATCATGTCCTTATCACTTAACCATGTTCTTTTTGCTGGAAAGCTACAAAAAAAGACCTTAACTCCTTTAATCACTCTAAATCATAGACATATGACCAGCTATTGACCTTATTAGTTTAAAAAGTAAGGATAATAAAATGGACATAGTGTCAGCAAAAAGATAAAGTGATTGGAAAATGTGGATTAATACAAAGCAACTGCTGACAAATTAAAGCACTCCTGTTTATTCACTTTAAAATTCTTAATTCACTGTGGTTTTTGCCAACAGGTAATGTTAATGGCATTCTGTGATTATTTGTCCACCTTGTTCATTTTAAACGCATCTGATCCATACATTGTGCAACAAATAAAAGAAAGCATTAAACTTAAAGACCTTCAGATGGAGCAGAGTTTGTTTTGTCCGTCTCTTTCCATCACTATCTTTCCATTGCGTCTTCGCACCGTGTGTGTGTGTGTGTGTGTGTGTGTGGGTGTAATTATGTACCCTTCACCCATGAATGCCAAGCTCTGACTCACTAAGCTGTAATTCAGTAATAATCATTTATCTTACACATTTGTGTGATTTATGATTGCACAGTATCTACATTGGCCTTGGCAGCTGTAAAACATGTCATTACATCTCTCGGAGCCAAAGACAAAGCTTCACTTATCCAATTACAATAATCTCTTCTTGGGAAGAGACTGGAAAACATATATAAAAAGGCTGTCACTCATTTATTCATGCACACACCTTAATCTACATTGCACGTCTAAACTGCTAGAGATGCACAAAAAACATTCCAATTTCACATAAATGACATGCTTTTTAATGCCTGACGGGCTGGTTTGCTATAATTGCTAATATGTTTGGGTCCAAGGTGTACTTTTATATGTTACAGTATCTCAAAATTACAGATAAATATTTTGAACCTTAAGGTTAAATATAAAATAAAGAGAAAATCTATACAATTTTGATGCTGGATTCCCTATGAAGTTCTTAATGAGTGTATTTAAGATCTTTGGTGATTGCTCTTGCTTTAATATTAAGTTTAGGGGAAGCACATCTAAATGTGATAAATTAATAAATATGAATAAAAGTGTATTAAATCTATTGCAAAAGTGAAGATTTGAAGCATTATAATTTCACATTTAATTGCAGTTATGTTTAATAATTCAGTGTAAAAGTTTGGGTTTTGTTATCAGGACCACCTGTCAAATGTGATGATCTCATCTAACTAAAGACGTTTCATTATTTTTACTTTCCAAGGTTAAGCCCAATCTCCCTTCTGACAACAGTATTATTTCTCCTCTTCTCATCCCAGCTCTTTGACATGTCAGCTGCACCTTACTGCCCACAGAAGACAAATGAAAACTTACAGCTTTACAAACTACTCAGGATTGGTAGCACTCAGTGATGTGATTTTAAAAATGAATGTGTTTAAATATGTTCGTTTTATATCGTTCAAAAATAGAGAATACTCTTATACTCCAATAAATAAACTTTAAACAGTATAAATACTTATAATATATTTCTAGACCTTTATTGAAGCTTAACACAATGTTAATACAGAAAACCCAAACAGTAGAAACCATGATAACATACAACTGTTAGTTTATCATTGTGTTTAAAAAAAGAATGTAATGCATGTAAATTCCTCCCCGCTATTAAGCAAACAACTATAATGCTATATTCAATTCCAGAAAATTGCCAAAAATCTAGCCATCACCCAGAGCAGAGGTCAATAAGATTATGAGAGCTTTGGGAAAAGAGTATTTTCAGCACACTAAGCAGGTAGCCCTCTGCTCACTTAGATCTAACAACAAGCCTAGACATCTAACACCAGTCACTAGAGATTGTGCTGAATGGCACCATTGTTCATTTATGTTATCCAAGTAACCAGCGTTGGTGAAACCTGTAGTGAAAAAATAGATTCACTTACACTAGACTTGTAGAAAAAGCTCAAATATTATTCACATAAACAATTTTACTGTCATCACCATCATGAATAGCCATAAGGTCACCAGCAAATGCTTCTATAACTCAGTATCATATTGTCCACAAATACCTTATGCATTTATTTCTTAAAGATTGCACATACCGTGTCAAACTAATATATATATATATATATATATATATATATATATATATATATATATATATATATATATATATATATATTGCATAGCAGATCTTTTTTAATGCTGCATAGCTTCATACAGCCTTCAATAGCTTTTAATTTTATATTTAACTGCTTTAGAACTGTGACATTTTGCCATCTGTGGAGGAAGTTCATAGCAGTTAAACAGCACTGCTCTTTTGCACACTGTCAAATTGCAGTGTGGTACCATGATTGACAGTCCCTAATGAGAAATAAGTCTTAAACTGATCAAAGGCACGCTATAAAACAATGCACAGCCGAGGACAGAACACCAGCAGCTCACTTAACTGCAGCCTCGTGATGGTGGAATTCATGTAAAAACAAGACTAAAAAACAAATGAAACTAAAGAATTTCAAACTAAAGAAATGTGTTTTCGGCAGAACGATAACAGTAGGATAGACTTTGCATGAACGTATGAACTTCTGTAATTAAAACTGTGCTTAAATAAAAAAAATAAAATAAAAAAGATGATCCGGACGTGTGGAACCAACTCATGAAATAAAAGACAACTAACTTTGTTTAAAAGAATCTGGCAAAATTAAAAGGTTTTAGAAAAATACAACATAGAAAATTGCCATTCTTCCTCAAACAACTTGGTTCTTATCTGTGAAGCAGGAATTTGGAACAACAGTTTCTGACTTTCCAACATAAACCTCACAGGAATTATTATCATATTTCATTCAAATAAAGCAATAATGCTTTAGGAAATATAACAATTAGTATAGAAACAAACAGGATTTCCAAGCAATGAATTAAAGGCTCATGTCAAGGTAACAAAAGTAAACCTTTTTCAGATACCTTTTCCTTCTATTCACATTTTAACTGCAACACTTAATAAATAAGTGATATAAATAAAATGATACTAATGAGGATATTAATTGGGCTGTCAATAACTGTCGATGACATCACGGCGTTGGTGACCTGATGTCATACCTGAAAATAAAAGTTGCATTATTCAGTAAACTATGAAAATTATTATAATTATGATATCAAGACATTTCCTGTGCAGTGACATCTAGAATGTCTGTCACTCGCTCACTCTGTAACTAATTCTTCTTCATTTAAAAACAGCCTCATAATGAATGTTAGAATATTTTCTCTAAAAAATGTCATGCATTTTAAATTTTGCCAAAACTTAAAACTTAGAAATGTCATTAATTCTTTTAAAATCAATGACTGAAATGATAATCAATGGTGCAAAGGATTCATTTTATTACCATCCCTGATAGACAACCTGACTCGTCCATGCAACTAAAAATGTGCCATCCTAATACCTTCTGGCTTATTATTCACTCAAGCGATCTGGCCGTCACCTTTGTGGTTATCAATGTGCCCCCTGCAGATGGCCATCTTATTAAAATGCTAAGCCTTGCCTGTTCTGTCTCCACTGAATAACTCATTATCATCCCGCTTTACCATTTAGAAGAATATTCACCCACTAAGACCAAGGAAGCCAGATGAGATGCCACCAGGGAAGCAGTTTCAAATGCTGAAAGAATTTTCATTTATTCTGGATCTTCACTATCGACACTTTGAAATCAGGGACTCATTAACTTGGAGACACACACACGCACACACAGACCACACCAGGGATGTTTAAATACATGGAATTATGTGTTATGGACTTTAATAAGGAGCACCTTCAAAAAAATTTTTTTTAATAAATTAATGACTTAAAGTATTTAAATATTTTATATAATAAAAACAGATTAGACGATGATATTAATATGCTAGAAAACAAAATTTTCAAACCACAAGCTCTTTATACTGATGCCTTGAACTGTCCCTTTATGTGCCAGACTGGTGAAGAGGTGTAAATTCCCATTCAGATTTAAAGAAATGAAAAGTTCTAACCTCCACATAACAAAAACATTAATATAAAACATCAGTCATGTATTAAACAAATCAGAGATAAATGGGCAGTGCAGTACACACAACACTGTACACGACATAAGAAATTCATGATCACAATGAATACATCTTCAATACACCTAAATAATGTATTCAAGTCTTTGCAGACATCCAGACACTGCCAAAAATATGTCATCAGTTAGCGACCTACTTCTGATCACCACCGGCCTTTGTACTATTAAAAATAATGTGAACCACTTCCATCTTAAGTTGGAATGTTTTTGTCTGTGTGTCTGTACAGTGGCAATCTGGGAGCCTGTCCTGGCTGGTTCTGTTCCATTCAACATCTTAACAACTCTACTTAGAATAAGTGGCTTACGAAATACATGAATGAAGGAAGGCAACATATGACAGTTTAACTCCGTTAAAGAAGACATTATTTAACCACATGGCAATTATTACATTCATAAAAGGTTCTCCCAAGGATACTTATCATTTCTGTTTAGATTACCAAAAATCAGAAAGGCAGAGGGAGTGATTTTTTTCTAATTGCTTTATATGATTGTAATTTCATTCATAGCTCTTTAGAGCTCACCACTCCCCCGATCTCTTGCTATCCCCACTCTCTTCATATAATTAGAATGAATAGAATTCAAAATAGATCCAACACTGGAGCATTTGTGGGAAGATGCATTTGGCTTTAGACCAGTGGGCCTCATTTAAAGTCTGTCTCTTGCCCACATTGGTCAGTTTCCATGCCACCCACAATTCTTGGCCTCACAGAGCTTATTTATAGCAGATAGAACAAGACAAGATCCTCCCAAGTGTTCAGAATGTGATGAAGTCAGCCAAACACAAACATCAGCCTGTATTTCCACTAAACCCGTTTATTAAATTTGTTCATATTAGTATGGATGAGGTGCGTTGCTGTGAATGAATATGATATGTTCATTAGTCATTTTGCATTCTGAAGCAGTTTGAAATATAAATTAGAGTAAAAATTGGTTATAGTGTGTGTGTGCATTTGTAATAATTAGATATAAGAAGTGTGAGGGCCTCCTTAAAAGCACAATTGCAGTTGGCATTTAAGCATTGTTCACAAATGATAGTAAACACAATCTGTTTGGCATGAGCTGGCAGGTCTGGTGTTTTGGGCCTCTGTGCTTTTTTCTGGATCTTTAAACTTTACCATAGTGACACTGCTGTTTTACTCTTTAAAATACTTCTGAGAATTTAAAGAACTGTAAATGAAACAGAATAGAGAAATATGGAATTATTATTTAGGGAAATCAGTTGTAGTGTGTATGCCAAGGACCCCCCCACACACACACGCACACACACACACACACAGATTACTCAGTCACCAGCAGCATTATAATTAAGGGATTAATCTGCAATCTGGAAATCACTCTGATGATAGCTGTCCAACAAAGAACAGAATGACACAAAGCAATGAATGGTTTAGTTATCTGAACACAGGAATGAAGCCGCAGGAGTAGCAAAGTTGACCAGAACTGAGTTTGGGGGGGAGAGGTATTTACCTCTTTGAAAAAACAGGTTGCAATCACATTTAAACTCTGCAGGTATTTTGGCAAAACAGTATTTACTACACATAAAAATGATCCACCTTTTAGCCTACAAACTTTGTTTCCGAAAAAGTGGGGTCACTTAAATTACAGATTTTTGTTTACTTTACATTTGTTTAATCTGCACTTGAACTAAACCTGAATTTTTGTATTTACTTAACAAAAACTTTTCTGCGATTTCTGCGGCTCATTCAAAAATTTGTGACTGGTGAGTTTACCATGAAGTCACTTAAACTCACTCATTTATTCATTATCTTCCACTTTATCCTCTATTAGGGTCGCGTGGGTGGGGGGGGGTTCCCCATGGCCATCCAGGGGAGAACATTTGGGGCGCTGGGCAGATACACCCAGGACAGGACACCAATCTATCGCTGGGCACACACTCACACACACATACACACTATATGGGGCAATTTGGAGAACTCAATTGACTTGATCCATGTTTTTGGACTGTGGGAGGAAACTGGAGAACCCGGAGGAAACCCACGCGGACACGAGGACAACATGGAATCTCCACCCAGATTGGGATTCAAACCGGGAATCCCTAACGCTGAGAGGAGAACGTGCTGACCACTAAGTGACCGACAGTCACTTAAACTGTTCTATTGATTATACATTTGAATCATTTTGAAACTGAAAATGCTAATTCTCATGGTTTTGTCGTCACAAAAGAAAGCTTTTTATTTTAACCACCATTCTTTACTGAGGTTTCACCTGTCATGCTGTTCACAGTCTGCACTGAACACCCATCACTGAGGATGTTTCTGCATGTGCTTGTTCTCACAGTCCCTAGCTAGCACAGAGTGTGAGCGAGTGTGTGTATGTGAGAGAGACAGAGCAAGAGAGTGAGTGAGAGAGAGAGAGAGAGAGAGTGTGAGCGAGTGTGTGCATGTGAGAGAGACAGAGCAAGAGAGTGAGTGAGTGTGAGAGAGAGAGACAGAGAGAGTGTGCATGTGAGAGAGACAGAGCAAGAGAGTGAGTGAGAGAGTGAGTGTACAAGAGCATGAGAGAGAGAGAGTGTGAGTGAGTGAGTGTAAAAGAGCATATGAGAGAGAGTGTGTGTGAGTGAGTGAGTGTAAAAGAGCATGAGAGAGAGAGAGTGAGTGTGTGAGTGAGTGAGTGAGTGAGAGAGTGTAAAAGAGCATATGAGAGAGAGAGAGAGAGATCTTATATAAGCTTTCTTCACTCTCATCTCAAAGATGAGACAGCAGAGAAAGCGAGTGAGGTGAAGCGAAGCAGAAACAACAACCATGAGAATTTTAAACATGTGCCTTATTGCTACAGCTACTGCACTTGTCAGTGAGGAGAATTTAACTCCTTCAATAAAACTGTTTCTTGCTAAGGCTGCATAAATGAATTGAACTTGCAATTAATTGCTCTAGCAATCAAGAACCAATGTGCCCTTGAGTACAGCCGCTGACCCTTCTCATGCAGACAATGTTCACCTCACTTAAGCTGCTTCACTATGGAATGCTGTCATTTACTTAATAAATGAACCACAATGTTGCAGCATGTTTTCAAAAAAAAGCCCTGCAGCTGATGACCAGGACCAACCTTCAGTTTTTAGGCCGGGTAAATCAATCAGCCTCTAATAACAAAATCTGCTAACAAGAGGACAAGGGCACAGAACTGCAGCGACCCACTGATCATCTTAAACAGCTCATGATGAAGAGAGATATTAGGACAATGGAAATGAAAAGAAATGAAATAAACAGCAACAATACTTTAAAAAAAGAAAGAAAGTAAACCGCTGTTTTCCATTGCCACTGTGGAGCACCTGTTCTGGTACCATTAAGCACTAATATGTTACTTACACAGTGATGCTTCAGTTTTAATGAAATGATGTCATAAATAATATACACTATATAGGTATAATTTCAGGGATATAGCACTTAATCATTTAAGTAGGATGTTGCATTCAGCCCCATTGCCAAATGTTTATAAAGCACTTAGCTGTGCATGCTGGTTAATTTCATGCTTCTAACTTGTATAATAATTTTAGGAAAGGCCCTTTTTTTTTTTTTAGCATGTCTGTGCCGCAGTGGGAATCACTTACAATATCTAAAAAATCAAATCTATAAATATGAAGGCATCTCGATACATTTGGGATAATAAGTTGTTACCAGCTGTAATAAAATTGTGCAATTTTTCAGAGAGATAAAGTGCGTGCTTCACTACTTTAATTACATTTTGCTGCTAATACATTTGTCATTTCACTCAAGTAAAGGATATGAAAACTTTGTAACAATTAAAATGAACTTGTCAGTTTAATTGACCAGAAGTTTAAAGTAGTCTTTAAGAGCTTTTTATCAGTGTTGATCTCTTTGAGGTGGAGACACTGTGCACTGTGTGATTGAGTATAAGAGGATTTAAGAGGCTCAGTAGAGGCCCAAGAAGCAGAGAGACCCACATTAAGCTCAGCACAATGGGAGGATTTGTCAAGCCTCTTCATAGGTGGGAATGAGATCTACGAATCCAAAGCCGCTATTTCAACCCTGTTATACTGAAGCACAATGTTGTCTAGCTGTGAAACTTGACTGCTTTTGTATCTAATTTATATTTTTAGTATCAGTTATTTAGGACTGTTAGGTTTGTTTGGTATGACGAGGCATTTGCATAAAATAGTTTTTGGGTTAAATAGCTACATTTGAGGTAACAATGCATCCACGTTTGTTGTGTTCATTGTATTGTACTGTGTAATACTTTTCAGCCTTGTTTCTGCCACAATATCAAGACAAACATTTTGAGAAAATAGAGGGAGTAATGTTATAGTAAGCACCTTTTTAATGAACTTTTGGACTGTGCATTTTACAGTAACAATCTGATTTTTATTTTTGAGCTTAAAAAAGGCCAACTTTAAAAGGTAGAGTCAATACATAGAGGGATAAGATAATGAGACAAGGCTTACTTAGGAGTCCAAGAGCCAACGCAGGCAATCAGTCCAATTCAGGCAGAAAAGCAAAAACAATGTGAAAGAGCAGGCAGGCAAACAGAGCAGGGACGAGGCAAATCCAACGTATCCAAAATCACGGAGCTCCACTAAGCACAGAGTCTTTAACAGACAAATGTTTGCCAAAGCCTTTGGCAAAGGATTAAATACCTGAGCCTAATTACCCCTGACCAATCACAGATAAGACTCAATTAAGTGGGTGAAACCAATATTTAGGGGAGTTGGATCGTACCACCTGACTCATGCTGGAGGAAGAAGGTTCAGGTCTAACAGCTTGATTGTGATTTAAAAATCATCCTGAAGTTATGGTGCTTTAATTAGCAGAACGCAATAAATCGGGAAACACAATCAAAAAGAAAGGCAATAAAAACAAAACACATGTCACTACTATCACAGATTTGTCACTACAAACAAAGTTTTGTATAAGTTAACGACTGATGCTTTTAGCAGCCTGATTACTTGTCAGCAAAAAAACAGACACCTATTTTAATCAGAGCAATTCAATGGGTGAATGGCAGATTGCCAGCTGTAGCTCCATCTGCTCACTTTGTGTGTGAACTAATATCCCTAGCTGCTTCAAAACATTTGGGTACTGACGTAATTAAAAATCAGCTATCTGTTGACATACCTAGCAGTAGATTCTCTGTCCTCCTGTAGTGTCAGCATTATGCATGCATGTTAGGTGGCTTCTCTCGATTGCTTTTAGTTGTTCTGTTGTTTTCAGGGTGTTTAATGAAAATCAGTCATAATTACGGACTTTTACACTTGCTATTCAAAAGCATGGCATTGATTTATGTCCAACCCAGTGTTTCTCAGCTATAGTCCTGGAGACCCAGCAGTATTTTCACTACATTAACACACCTACTTTAACTCAATAATTGGGTGTTAATGAGCTCCATAGCTGAAGGTCTGTTGGGAGCAGGACAAACACTGGAGATTACAAGACAATGAGCCTCCAGGAGCAGGCTTGAGAAACCCTCGTCTAGCCTGCACTCTCCTTCAAACAAGGTCCAATTAATATACTGAGTCTAACTAGATGTATATAGGATTTCTTATACTAAATAAATATTTTAATTCTTTAGTTAATCAAATGTTTTCATTATTAGGTGAAGCAGCTACATCAGTATGAAACATTAACAGGCATGATGTAATCTTGGTCACTTAGGATGGTGCAGTGTAAACAATATTGGATTGCTGGTTAACTCATTTATTAAAGCAACTTGATGACTATTATTAATCTGCTGACAGCATTTAAGAAGTAATCTCTTGCACCTTCCCAAATGTATTAAACAGCCAACTATTATTTTCATTTTAAACAGCATATTTGTAAAATGCTTTGGTGTTAATAGCTAATTCAAATTTCCGCAGCAAGACTGATTTAAGACCATAGTACAGTTTAAGGATAACATAGTTCTCTAGATTACTTACCAGCATGTCTTAGAATTGTGTGAGTTTCTATGGGAAATACACACTTGTATGGGGAGGACATGCAGACACCTTTGCTTTAACTATCGCTTTTCTGATGATATTGGTTATAGATTTAATGTATATTATATTTTTAAAAACATTGTTTAGCTCTTTTTTTATACAAATGAATAATTATTTTTCCTAATAGGTTGTTTGTTGGCTACTGTTGCTGTAAAAATGAATATTGTAAACTCTTTAATGCAAAAAAAGTCTTAAAACAATTACCAAATACCACACAGACTAAACTGGTTTATTTGAAATCATAAAACTGTCAGTTTAGATGTTGACTCATGTTGCAGTTTTTTGTAAAGGCACAGGGTTGTGCAGTACATAGTGTTCTGTGCAGGATGAAGTACATAAATCAACACACGAGGAAACGCTTGATGCATAACCATTTATTCAAAGACACCCAACAGAAACAGAGAGAGAAAGGGAAAAACGACAAAGAGAAAAAAAAGATTTAACATCACCACCTGAAATTAATGGAAGAGAAGCGGTGACAGGAATTTTTTTTTTTTAACGTAGTGGCTTCAAACCCTTACACAAAAAAACAGTCATACAAACTGGATTTGCATCTTGTGGGCACATCATATCCAATGTCCTTTAGGCTCCTTGTCTTTTAAGTTATAGGGTCACTAATCAAACTAGCTACGGGGAAATATATGCCAAGACACAGAAATTACAAAATAAGTACCAAACTGCATTAACTGAGTTAAATGGAGAAGAAAGTTAAGAGTAATTGCATAAGTGTGATCAACATCACATTTCTTACATCTAATTATTAGAAAAATATAAGAAAAGCCTGGGGAATTAAAGGGTAAATATATGTAAACAGTATCTGTTTATTAATGCGTATAGAAAAGTTGTAATCAAAGAGTATTTGCAGGGTGAATACCTGATAACCAAGGTGTATCATCCACTTTATATACTCTTTATATATAACATTTTTAAATAATTTAATTACCCTGTATATACAGTGCACTTTGGCAAACACCCTGTAATTATCCTTTACTTTAGTTTTTAAAGTGTTTACCCTGTTAATCCAGTGCAGTTAAGCATATACCTTTGTACTTTAATCTTTCACACACCTTAATTAACAGATATTAAACCCATTTTTACTCCATAAATACCAGGCTGTAATTTAAAGTGTTATCTGGTTATTTTATTGTCCATTTTATTTTTAAGTGATAAAATAATGACCACAGTTTACATTATGCAAGTTTTCATCTTATACCTTATACTGTAATTCTTCTACCTGGTCACTAATTATTATACCTGTTTATTAAATTTTCATAAACACAACAAATTAGAAAAGCCCCCCATTAAAAACCCCCACACTGTCACCACTCCTCTTCCGCAGAAAATATTTTCCTGATTAATGCCAGTCCCGTGGCAGTGTAAAAATAAGGCAAAGGGCATTAGATAACAGATTTGTACACTTGTGCACTGATAGAGATTTACATTCACTTCCTTTGTCACCATACATTCAATTTCATACAGATGTTCAGTGAAGGGAGGAAAAGGTGATTCATCTTTCAGCTCAATTTCACACACAGTTGCTACAGCAGATCCGCTCATCAACAAATTTAAGCAGTATGGGATGAGTGACATTATGCCACTTGTAAAACATAAAATATTTGCGTACATAGCAACTATAAATTCATCATTTCATATAAAGCTTATTACCAGATGTGCATATATCTGTATATACTCTATGGATTCTATTAGTTTAAAATATACTAGAATAAAATGTATATGATTTTATAGTCATTTATTCATTTATATTTGCATTTTAATTAGTTGGTTTTGTTGAAGTCAACATTAAAAAAAGATAATAAACCTTTCATGATTCCAGCATTTTGTACACTAAGGCTGGGGATGGTGGGTTTCCCTGCCGAGCAGATATCCTCGTGACCATATAAGCATTCCATTAGGGTTAATTGGCTAAACTACTGTAGTATTTTATGCAAGTACTTAGTAGCTGTTACAGTGCATTTTTGACAGTTCTTTATGTTTTACTGTAAAGGAAATGTAGCAAAGTAATTTAATTTAATAGCTATTTAGCCACTTGCTATCTCAAGCAAAGAAAAAAATCTTTATCATTAAAAAAAAACACTTATCTGGGTAACGCCATAAAAGTTACTCCAAACACAGTCCTTGGTAAAAGAAAATTGAACATTATTATTAAATTATTACCTGCTTTTATATAAAACCAACACTTTTCATATGTAATTATTCAATATGTTCAAATGTCTCTAGCAAGTACTAATGCACATTAACACTCCTTACACATGAGGCTGCTACATTTCAAATATTCAATATTAGAACATAAAATGGTCATGTTATGCGGTAGCAGGTTGCATTAACATTCTGGTCTTGCCAATGGAATAATATTTTAAAATTTGGAGAGAGAAAAACAAATCCTGCTCGACAGGGTGATTATGTTTTTAAAAAAATAAATGCATTTACAAATTATAATGCTGATATATATTTAAAATCCAAACTAAGGCTTTACTGTTTGGCCAAAATTTGGCTTCTATTCTGGTTCATGGGATCAATTTATGCCTAATGCTGCTCCGACATGCTAGCCAAGCTGGCCAACAGATTTCAGATGCAGCCCTGGAGATTAAGAATTGTGACTGTGTAGCTTTTTGGAATAGCATTTACATTGTTCGAAGCTACATTAGCTAACAGATTTACTGCATCTCTACCTTTGATCACACACAATACAGTGCATGTTGGTCTGTTTTGGTTAATTGTTTAAGGACCTATTATAATATAATATAATATAATACATTTGATTTATTTAAAAAAGGCATGATGGAAATAAAAGTGCGCACTATTTGTGTTTGTGGATCTTAGGAGCTATCTGTGTTTATTATATACTGCTTTCATGTGGAACACACACACACACACACACACACCTGCACACACACACGTAAATGCTACTAGAAAATAATGATGAGCAACTCACATTTACAGATAAAACCATTATACAAATACATAGAAAAATAGATAATTATTTGAATGCCCTTTGTACAATTTGGAATATTATAGTTATTTTTTTTACTAATATTTATTTGTTATATAGTTATATAATAGGATTGTGTGCAGATTAAAGTGACAGATTAAAGACTCCTACCATTAGTAGACAAAATGACAAGTGATAAAGAGGTAATCAGTTTATGATGGGAGAATCCATCCTCCATTTAACACAATGAATATACACGGTGCTTCTGATATGTTTCCTTCCCATCAGTATAACTCTGCTGTGCTATCCTTGAAAAAGCAGAAAGTAAGTTAGTTTAAAGCAGTTAGCATTGTTTACTGTTAATATGCTTGTAGTTTTTGCAGCGTATAGGATTGCAACCATGATAATGACAATCGAAAGACATCAATACAAGTCTTTAAAAGGTTTGGAATAGTTAAACATCAAATAGTCCATGTAGTAGAAGTCATATGCCCTCTGTCGTTCCGAGGCATTGAGTTGGGTGAAGTAGTGCTGGGTAATTTGTGATGAAGTCCTGGCAGCTTTGGGGTTCCTGTCCTTGAACGTGGGAAACGTAAGGTTTTGGGGAGCACCTGTCCTGCTCAACAGGAAGTTGGCTTCCTCTTCCATGGTC
The DNA here is from genome assembly GCA_019802505.1 of Corydoras sp. C115. Classification (NCBI taxonomy): domain Eukaryota; kingdom Metazoa; phylum Chordata; class Actinopteri; order Siluriformes; family Callichthyidae; genus Corydoras; species Corydoras sp. C115. The sequence continues at coordinate 1,976,476 of JAFMOC010000019.1, read as the reverse complement.
TCAAACTTTCCAATGAAGTCGTAGTCCAGCAGACAGGGGCTGCAGAGTTGACTCACAGGCTCCCAGTGAATATCCATGCCAACGGGACGATGGACATCTAGTAGGTAGCGAATAAACTCCTGAAAGGTGACACCACTTCCTGTCCTCAGTGCAGATTTGGATGCATTCACCCTGTACTTGGAGATGATGGGCTTGCCGAACACAGGGTGGTAATAAGAGTTGGGACTCTCAAACTTGTCTCTGAACGCAGAGACCAGTCGCTCCATTGGCTCACGTATGAACAGCACCTTGGTATAAGAATGTAGGCGCTCGGCAATTCCGTGCCGATCGAAACTGTCCAGTCGCTTCAGGTGGTTGCTGTAGTGAACAGCATCATGGTTGATGTTTTGCGTAGAAGAGGCAACACCATTGAGTACCATCAGCACCCGTTTCCAGTTGGAGCAGCCCACTTTAGGGACTTCACAATAGAGAAGCTTGTGTCTGTCCTCCACATAAATGCGAGACACATGGTGAGGAGTTATTGTTCGGCTTATGTTGCTTCGGTATTTAGCGCATACCTCCTTGATCATGCGACGACGGGCTTCCAAAATATGTGAGAGTCGTTGTGATCTAGCATGTAAAGATACTACTGCAGATGATGATGATGATGAAGTAGAATTTAAAAGGGGTCGGTTTCCAGCGCTTGTTTTCAGGAGTTTCCGGTGACGTTTGGTGACTCGCTGAGAGGCTTGGTTTAATTTATTCCACTCAAAAGAAGGAAACTGCATGGGTGGGACGATTTTTTCAGCACTCGGCTCATTGGGTCTGTGTGGTCTGCCCGGCTGGACTGCTACAGCACTGCCTGGATTCTCACTGTACTGTTGAGCACAGAGCTCCTGAGAATGAGAAATAATACCAAAAAGGTCAGGTCATTTAGTGAGGAACAAGCTATTACATACGACAGAACACACGAGAACCATCTACACAAACTATTGTACAAGTCCTGACTTTTAGGGCAGAATGCACAAATCATTTACACCATTTATTTAATGAATGAACATAAAATAAGGACAATGTTTTATAACAAACGAACAGAGACATGTCAACTCATCTTATTATATTTTGCTTAATCCTTTACAAGGGTTGTGAGAGTGTTCCCCATGCCCTTCCAGAGGAAAGGGGAATGTTTTGGGAGCTGGGCAGATTTACCGAGGACAAGGTCTTGCACAAAGAACAAGTCCATTAAAGATTGAGAATGCTTTCTCATGTACAAAAAAAAAAAAAAAAAAAAACATTCTCACCTCTCTGGTCTGCTGGGTCATGCCACTGAACTTAAAACCTGTAAAAGACAAAGAAAAAGAGCTATATTAGAATTGCTAACAAAGTTTGAAGTAAAACAACCAGATCAATGATATAACAAAATACCTCTGGACTGAAATCAATTACTAAGTAAGAATTTCTAATTCAACAGAATCCTTCATTTCCCTGGCTATCAAGCTTCACACCTTATAAGGTCTTACAAGATGTGATATAACGTCTCAGCACACTTAACTTCCTATAGCTCTCTCTGTTTATCATCTGCAACACTTGACCTACATGCTATACACCAGGGACCATCCACAAAATGCTGTGGCGACTCTGACACTTTTAACCAGTTGCAGTATAGTATGTAAATATGTTTAATTATTTTTCAGCAAGATGTCAAAAATGTAGACGTATATTAACTTTATTCAATTTTTTATTCTTATTTCTGTAACCTGAATTAAGCAGAAGGTTTTATACCTCTAGACTTATCTTAAGTGTGCATTATGGTTCTGTTTCATTTTTCTCTTCATGTTAACATTTTCAGCTCACATTTTTATGGAATGCATCATTGTATTACATAGATCAGATTAGCTCAGAGCACTGCTGGCATTCAATAGATAATAAAACAATAGAATAAATCATCCAGCTGCATATTGTAATTCGTAAAGATTACAGTGCCATTAGTTACAAATAATCTTTCATAAATGTTATTTTAAAGTGAAGTGTGATTTAATGAGGCATGTTCTTTTATATAGAGCATAAAAATGTATTACCCTTATGCATTATATGATAATATTTTTTAAAATTCAGGACGTGTAAAATAAATCAGTTAATGAGAAGATATTTACAATTATTTGAAACATTTAATGAAATAGTGTTTTAAATAAGCTACCTAAATGTGTCCTTGAGATAACCGCAAAATTCGGCTTTAGGTCTCCGAAACCAAAGAAAACAAACAACCTTTTAAAAAGAAATAAATGAAAGTTGAGTGTTAAGGGAATGTTTCACTAAAACAGGCGATCAAGAACTCAGCTTCAGGCAATAATGCACAGCATGATGTGTGTTTGCACAAAGAGACACATTTGGAAAGGTTTAATTACATCACACACACACACACACACACACACACACACACACACACACACACACACACGCACAAACAATAAGTGTGTCCATTTTCCATCACACCTCCTTTTACACCTCCTCTCCACCCCGCTGCCACTTCACATCAGCATCAACAGCCGGGAGGTTACAGCTGCACGCGAACACACTCAAATACAAGCAGCTTTGCAGTGGTGTGTTTTCTCAACCTTAATGTAGACTTGCTGTGTCAATTAAAGCAGCTTCATACCGAATTTGACTTTCATAAATCCATATCATGTTTTTGCATTCCCTCTTAGCTGACCTCACCAAGCACCACGGCGAAACAACTAAACACCTCATATAGCATTCAGCAGTGAGTAAAATATCATGTAAACCGCAGCAGGAGTGAAGTGTTGGAGACTGACAGACAAAAAAATTTATAAAAAAAAAATGTTGGCTCCTGAACTGTGAAGGTCAGACGTAGGTGGCCACTGAGAACAACTAAGCTGCAGTTGTTATCTCCACAAGGTTAAAGTTCATGGAAATGTCATGCCGCTCATGTTTCGGCTCGCATCAGCTTCACATCTCTGAATAGTGAGGAAGCCCTTTTAAAGCTTATATTAAGAATTACATTCTTAAATTTTCTTATCATGCCAATGACAATTATACTGCTATATACATCAACATGTGTGCTAAAGCTTACAGAATAAAAATGTTAAATTGTATATTTTACATGTTATATATCAGTGGTTTTAGTTTCATAAGAGTCTAAAGAACAAACTCGACTTTAATGAATAATTATTAATAATTTGATTTGATTTGATGTCTACAGTACACTGCATTGCATGGAGCAGATGAAATCCATTCAACTACTGGCCAAAGGTTTTGAACCTATTAATTACATTTTACAGTTTAACTCCAGTGATTAACCTAAAACGCTATAAACAAGGTTTTAGGGATGGACCGAATGTGTTAAATTAAGATTGTATACATTATTATTTTTTGTAAGTTGTTTATTTGCTCTGTGCTGTAATTTTAAGCATAAAGTTGTTGAAATCAGCTGATTCTTTATATCAGTAATTTACATTTACATTTGGTCATTTATCAGACGCTTTTTATCCAAAGCGACTTACAAGGTGAGCACAGGGTTAATCACAACATCCCTGGAGCAATGAGGGTTAAGGGTCTTGCTCAAGGACCCACACTGGTAACTTCAGCAAACCTGGGATTTGAACCCCCAACCTTCAGATTGATCGGCCAACGTCCTAACCACTGAGCTACCGTGCTCTCATCATAATCATAAGTCATAATAATCATAATAATCACCAGGTGTGATACAGGTACTAAAAGTATGTATAGCACAGATAGATCTAGCATGCCTGAAGTTCCCTCCTTCTTTCATTGTGTGACTCACAGTGTGATTACATTAAATTACAGGTGTTTCCTCTGTGGATAAATGTTAACTGGGTTTTCTTGTGTTTACTGGCTGCATGTGTTTACTGCAGTAGTTTTCTAGAGAGACAGAGGAAAGAACCAACCGCTTAATGACAGCTCTCTCTCTCTCTCTCTTTCACACACACAAACAAACACACAGAGAAAGAAAGAGTGGTGTAATAAATGACAACTGTGAGTGAATAGTAATTACGTGACTCAGAAGCTTAGTGTACATTATTCAGAACAAACTGTAAGAGGCAAGTAAACACATAGTGAGCTTTTGCAGTGTCATGACGATCATTTATACTCACAATACAGAGGAAACTAAAGTGGGAATGAGTGAACACGACGATTTAAAAAGGTGTGTGTGTGTGTGTGTGTGTGTGTGTGTGTGTGTGGTCATAGGCCATCACTTGAATGATTGAAACCCACTCGGACAACTCAATGCAGCTGGTTTATAGAATTGGTTGGGATGGGATGTGGTTATTACTCTGGTGTTAAGGGACCGGGTGCCGAATGACAAAACGCGACACTTAAATCCCCTGCGTCCTTAGCACCGATGGAGAGAACAGATGAAAAGCTGTCAGTCTGTGTTTGATTGCGACTGCTGCTGGGCAGTGAGTATAAGGTACTCACAGGCCAGCACACAAACGTGCCACAATTTCTGATGTATAGTGCAGCAACATCACCAGAAATCCAAATCCAATCAGAAAAGGATTTGAAGCTTTGGCCAAAATTATTGTTGCTTTGGCTGAGAAGAGCTGGACATCAGCTGTAGAGAGAGGAAAGTGTCAGCTTCAGTGCACAAAACCTAGCACTTTTTTTATAAATAATGCTTTGCAGAATTTAAGATATTGGAAAAAAGTAAGACATGAAAAGTGCTCTGCACAAAAGTCGTGCAACATTTACTTTTCAACAGACACACACACACACACACACACACACACACACACACGTGTGCAGTATAACAATAGTATATCAAAGAGACTGCATAAAATTTACAAACCCCTTTTATCTGATCACAGCTGTCATCGGGTTTTACTAAGTACAACTAAAAAAATCTGGTTACACATTTTATGTTTGTGGTGTTCATAATGCATTATAACTGAATTCATAAAGCTTTTTGCACAGTTTTCGTAAGCCTTTGTTAATGTACATAATCATAATTACAAAGCTTTATCCATCCATCCATTATCTTCCACTTTATCCTACATTAGGGTCGCAGGGGGGGTTCCCCATGCCCATCCAGTGGAGAACGTTTCGAGCGCTGGGCAGATACACCCAGGACAGGGCGCCAATCTATCGCTGGGCACACACTCACTCACAAAGACATGCACACATACACACTCTGTATGGGGTAATTTGGAGAACTCAATTGACTTGAACCATGTTTTTGGACTTTGGGAGGAAACCGGAGAACCCGGAGGAAACCCACGCAGACACGGGGATGGAGATTCGAACCGGGAATCCCTAGCGCTGAGAGGCCAACGTGCTAACCACTAAACCACCGTGCCGCCCTTACAAAGCTTTATGTTATATTGTTGTAACACAAATTGTCATAATGCATTATTATTGATAAACTTAAATGCATAGATAAACTTTTTAGAATTAAATGATTATATAGATATTTCAGACATTCTTACTTTATACAAGAAGCTTATGAGCACTTATAAAGCCATTTTCAGGGGACACATTAGTTTACCACGAACATTGCTTTATGACACTGGTCTCCAACAATATGTTAAAGAATGTTTTACATAAACACTTTATAATGCATTATAAATATCAGATGTATAGTTAAAGTCTAAAGAGTGTTGTACAGTATTAATTGCCCCTTCTAACATAACGTACTGTGTGTTTTTTAAACTTATGACACATTCTACTCATTTCAATGTTCACTTTTACTTCTCACCTATGTCATGGCTGCTGTTAACTCCACCTTTACAATGCCTCAGAGCTATTTCCCTCTCCAACTTCGACCTTCAACCTTTCTTCCTCTCACTGTATCACTCTGGAACAGGTTTTTTTCCCCCCAAATGTGAAGGAAGCATCCCCCCAGGCTGTCTGACTAATGCTGGCACTTCTATGCCGTTGGGTACGTGTGACATTTGAGCCACTGAACAGTCTCTCCAGTCTCCCACTTAAACGATTTTGAAGGCAGGATGGCTTTGTGTGGTGTAGCCTCATACAAAACACTCAGGCCCTTGCCCAGCCCAGAAGGCTTCTCAAATATTCATAGCACTGATATCAATAAAAAGTGTCCTAACCTTTGTTTAAATTAGTAGCAAGGACAAGACACTCAGGACGAGAGCCGATATTTCAACCTTTTTCCATTCCTCCTGTCTCATTGCTCTTCTAGTAATATGGTTCTATTATTTATCAAGCAAAGAGAATTCACTGTGTTAGATCTGTGTGTATACTGCATATGCAGCACTATTCATTCATTCCATAACGGAGACGATCTTCATATCTTTATTGTGGCAGTAAAATAAAGCTTTAGTGTTTTATTAGTCCACAGTCTCAATAATAAATAGAAATTACTTGCCTTATTCTCATCATCATGGGGATACAAGTAAATATGGTTCTCAGTGTCCTAGATTTAATAGCTGTTTATTATAATTCAAACCCCATGGTTTATTGATACAAATAAGAAGCCTGCATGATAAAATACAGAAAACCCAGTGACCTTTTTAGAAAAGACCTGGACCATTTAAAGATGCAGTAGATGTGTGGTACCTGTAAGTGCAATGCAACCATTCAACTTCTGCTTTTGGGTAGATTATTCTTTAAGCATGACCTCCAAATAAATACATTAAAAACACCACATTTCATTATTTTCTTGAATTTTTTTTAAAACACAATATACATGATGTAGAATGTTAAATGTGGCCTGTATTTTTAGAGTGATAAGTTTGTATGTTATTATTAATATGCTGAGGTCATTGAAAACCAATATAAGCCCTGGTTACAGTATATACCAAGTTAATTAGGTTTTATTATGTCAACTGCTGGAATCGCATAATGCCCAATACACCAAATCTGATTCAGGTGGGGTACAATAAAATAAAGACTGTTATGGGGAAGTGTAGGTGGGTTGGGCCACACCCACGCCAGCACGCCTTTCTAGTGCACCTGAGTTTAATTGGCAATTCAGCACTCTATTTATAGAGCGAGGAGAGTTAGCCTGTTGCCAGTTGGTTTCCTCTTTTGAGAACCTGGTAGGTAGTCCGGGTCGCCATAACCTTCGGTAATTCTCTACCCATGGACTTCTACCTTGCTTGACAGTTGTCTGGTTAGGAGGTCTATTCCTCCTGTTTGTGTATCTGCGCTTTGCTGGTGTTTGTTCTCTTTTGTTACAGGACTGAAGCAGACCCTGTTCTTCTTTTGTCGGACTTTTACTGTGCCATTTTTGGTTGGACTTTCAGGAACGGTTCCCTGGACACCTTCTTATTTGGCTCGATCCCTTTGGACTCTCGCACCTCGAGAGTCTCTCGAGTCTCGTAACATATTTTGTGTTTTGCTACTGTGGGTTTACGTTTGTTATTTGTTGTGTTGGAATAAAAGGTGTCTTCCCGATCCGTCTCGCTCTGATTTTCCGAGTAGGGTTCCAAATAATTATCGGGATCTTAGTGATCCCTAACAAAAGACCATGCTGAGTTTGGGAATTAGTTGGGGTAACTTTGGTCTAAATATAGTGCTTGAATGTTCTAGCATATGAATTTGGACATGGATGTATTTATGCATCATTTTAAAGTATAATTAATTGTTCAGCGTTGTTTCTATTTTTACACTCTGACAACGTGAGTGCCTACAGGAACCAAACCATTTCCTGGTGCAAGGATTCCAGTTTGAATTCGTTATTGGTAATCATAACTTTACTCAGAGTCAAATCCTCAGACGGTCGTCGGCATGTGTGATAAAACCCACTGTGACTAGTGGGCATTTTAATATTCGTGCTGAGCACACCAAATCTGTTTGCAAGCACGCAGCTAAAAGACCACTGTAACACAGCTGCTAAACCTGACACTCCATTATAAATGAGAGGCCAGAAGTAGGGCTTTTTTTCAACCCTAATTGGCCCTGTGCTGAATTATAGTCATTTACACTGACATAAAGCACAGCATCAGCAAAAAGTTCCAACAAATCTCATCACCAAGACTGAGCGAGAGAAAAAAGAGAGCCAATAATAATACTGATGTTTGTCAGACATAGATTTCATAGATTTATGGATGTAGATCAGATATGCATGAAATTTAATCATTTTAATGTGCATTTTAAATCTTTCTGTCGTACACTGATAGGCTGAACAATAAATTGGTAAGTTTGGTTAGCACTTTATGTTGAATAACTCAACGTTGAATAATTGTGTTCTGACCCCAAACATCAAGTTGTAATAAAAAAGGAGGGGGGCTCAGCATCAAATAACTCAGTTTTCTGAGTTTTGGTTTTCTCCATAACTTCTGACTTGTAATGTTCTCATTTGTAAGTCGCTTTGGATAAATGCGTCTGCTAAATGACTAAATGTAAATGTATGTAAATGGTGTGGATTTAAATAAAAGCATCTGCTAAATGAGCAAATGTATGTCATCTATCACATTATTTAATTGTAGTTAGTCAAAACCCAGTAGTAGTGTTTTTATGTATAGAGGTCCTTTTTATCATGGTTTGATAACCCAGGACCCTATTTTGTGGCTTTGACCCCACTGTGCCTCTAACTACACCATGGTTAAACAAAAGCTTAAACAAAACAAACTTTCTCACCATGAGCTTGTGTTCTCCCCCCTCAGGACATGTGCTGGTTGACATGTCACTGAGAAAACCAACAGAATATCCTACACAGACCATCATCCCAGCAGGCGCCATCGTTAAAGGGAATCTTGTTCACTTTAATACAGTGGACCATATCAGCTCCAGCTCTGCCTCCTGTGGAATCCTGTCAAGGTCAACAAAACCCTCCTGAATGAATTCCCCTCCAGGCTGAGTACAGAGATGACGAGTGAGCTTTCTGCAGTTCCTTCTTTTATCTTTCCTGACCCCCTGATGGGCTATGGAGCAGCTCATTAAACAGACACTCATCCTGGGCTTCATGAACTAAGAGTCACAAGTCTTTTGTCATCCAGTGAGCTCATACTGTTTATCCAGACCTTCAAGAAGCAAGTGCCAAATGTTATTGGCAGCAAAAACAATTTAGCCCAAACCATCAAGAAACTTGTTAATTGTTATTTCGACTGGTTCCATTATGGGTTAAAAAGTTCAAGTATTAATTACAAATGGTCCTTTCCATAAAAGTCTTCTTTCTAGACTTAAATATTTACATGCCATTAATTTGCCATTGTTTTAAAGTTCCTGCAATCTTCAGTGTTAGTTAATCTGTGATATCCCACCCCAGTGGCGCTATAACCCATATGATACACCTGGAATGTGCAAAAACAACTGCAAAAGATGATGTGCTGTGAGCAACCTAGTACTCCTGTGCAGCATAATAGTGATTTTATGGTGAGGTATTAACAAAAAGAGAACAGGAACATATGGAGCTCAGTATTGTCTGCATGTGTTCCTTCCTTTTTAATGTTGTTATCTTCAAGCTCTAAAAAGGGCTCTCTACTTCATTGTGTCCTGTCAGGATGTCTGATGGGATTTTTTCTTTTGTTGTCTGCTATCATTTCCCTGTGGCAGTCATTAGATGTGTCAAACATCACACTAGTGTTCTGTATCCTGTTGATTAAAACACCCCTTTTTGTTACTTCTTTACACAGGACATTTACTGAGTCATTTCTATAAAGCTCCGTTAGTTTTTATTAGCAGTTCCCATGTGTACCTTGTTCTTTGGATTGGAACATGATTATGATAGTTAAGTTCACTATAAAGGTGTTCAATGCAATCCATCTTAAAATAGCAATGCACTCAACAACAGGTAACAGCATATTCACACACACACACACACACACACACACACACAACACATATGGACAAATGTATCGTAGTGTTCCATAGCCACAAAATAATGCACCTAGCTATGCATTCTGGACAAATGAATGCTTCCAACTTTGTGAAAACAGTTTGTGGAAGAATTAATACTTAGTACACACAGAAAGATCCATGAAGGTATGATTGGGTGAATCTGGTGTGAAAGAACTTGACACAGAACCTTGATCTCAACCCCTTTGGGAAACACCAAATCAAAGATTGACAGCCAGACTCTTTCATCCAACATCGGTGTCTGACCCCTGAAATCCTCTTCTAAATAAATGTGCAGGAGTTCCCACAGACCCACTCCAATATATTGCTTTCCTTAGAGAGTGAAAGAGGGCAACCATAGGGATGTCATACAATGTAATGTGTTATGTTAGAAAAGTTATGGATCCCAATATTTACATTTAATGAAAGCAAAAGTAAGTGATGTCAAATCTCACTGGTACCAAAAACTGATGGTAGTTGACTTTGTCTAAACTTACTGATTGAACATGTGTTTTTTTTACTCTTTCTTGTAATAAAACATAAATTAAAACATCTGCAAACTGACAAAATGAAGGTCTAGCTGTAGCACATAAATATATTTACAGATATGGCAATTATGACGTTTGATTTTTAACATATTTGACATGTTTACAAATATAACATTTATCCAAAATCTTTTTTTTTGTGAATTTCTAACAGTGTGCAATTTTCCTCCAGAGATTAATAAAATCTTCTGATTCTGATGAACATATATTCCATCCTAATAAATTTGTTTTTAAATGCATTTCAGTTTCCGCAAATGGAAAAGATCATTAAAATCAAAACTCAAAAGGAGTTTTACTTCCACTCTGGTCTTCAGTGACAGTTACTGTTTATTCAACCCTTTGTTTTATTCATGACAATAAAGTCTTAACTCACTCCAGTGAACAAAGTAATAATGAAGCATTATTAACAGAGATAAACTTGGTGTATTTATAAAAAAAGGGGATGGCTAATGCAATGTGAAGGAATCATCTGTTTAACTCAACTGTAACATTTTCAGATGAAGGAGGATGGGCAAAAAAAAGAAAAAAAAACACAGTCACAGTGACTGAGAGAGGCAGAAAAAATGATTAATGTGGATTTTGATTAAAGAATAAAGGGAGAATGGGGTTACTTATCTGTTCATCATTGAGCGTATATACAAGTTCTCTGTTATTTTACAATTCACTTTGTTATAAATTGTCTTCTTTTTCGGCTTCGTCACTGTAGATGCTGTAATCAAACTATTCAAAAAATGATTTACAACATTAAAATGTTATGTATTTTTATACTTATTTATATGGTTAAGAGACAAAGCAGGTTTGGACATGCACACAGGAGGGATTAAAATTATGTATTTGGCAGAAGGATGCTGAGTCATCAGACAAGAAACGAAAGGAAGACCAAACAGGAGGTTTATGGACATGATTCCGGAGTACATGCAGTTGGATGAGGTAAAGGAGGAAGACACTCAGAACAATGCAAGATGGAAAATAATAATCCACTGTGGAGACTCTTAATTGGGAACAGAAGAGGAAGAAGGCTGTGTAAGCTTCCTTTGTAACCTTAGACAGTGTAATGATTTTATGATGGAAATATTGGAATCAAGGAAACCTTTGGAGAAATGAGGGTTAAGCATCTTGAACAAGGGCCCATGTTGGCCAATTAAGTGTACACCGGGTTTAAACCACCAAACCCTCGGATTCATTCATCACATGTAAAAAAACAAACATGTTCTGCTTCACTAGAACCCATTAGAGCCCAATTCTAACTTTTCTGTGTAATGTATTTCCTTAAACTTAATACAGTTGGAAATTTGCACAGGACCTGGTGTCTGTGTTTAAGCAGATGCTTTACAGAGTTTCTTTTCTGACCTTATTTATACCATGTGACTCAAGAAGGGCACTAGAAGCAAGCAAAGAGCATCATGATGAAAGAAAGAGCAGACAAGAAAACTTCTTTGATCTTAAAATAACAGTTCCTGCTCACCTGCTGCTGCAGATATCGATCTCTTTAACACATAACCAGAACTGCTTTGCTCTGACCAAGGAACATTCTGACCTTAAATGGATAGGGGGGGTCCTGGCAGCAGGGAGGACTATCACAATGTTATAAAGAAGCTCACATGTGCTGTAATATTGCACAGCAGGAAATTTAGTTCTAAATTATGTATTATAGCACCTTAAAATATTACACAATTACGTAAAATGACTTTAATCATCAGCAGAAACCTTAGTGTACATATTAAAACAGTTATTTAAACATATAGTGTGAAATAAAATCTTCATACAGTCATAGTATAGGTAGTGATGGTATAGATTGATTACCAGATAAAACCTGCAAGATGAAAAAGTAAGCTGGTTTTCTATAAAGGGACTGTATAATGAGGGATGAAGCACACTCAGATGATGGAATACCTTCCTGGTGCTATATAATCACAAAGTAAATATAGGTACACCTTTTTATTAAGGTTTAGTTATCCATGCATCTTATTCAGACATCCAGGTAAACCACCAATAAAAGCAATAAACCTTCATTTTACTCCTGCAACCATACAGTGAACTAAATGTATTAGTCTGCATGTGAGATGCTGGGACTTTGAAAGCAAACGGGTGTGTGTGCTTTCTCTGCATCAGACCATTAATGTATTATTGTGCTGGGTTATTATCATCATTTTAAAGCAAGAATAGAAACAATTGTAGAAATTCCCATTAAAGCCCCTTACTATGTGCTTTTCCTTTGCATTTGTAAATAAGTGACTAATTTCCTGCAGTTACATAAACAATATAAATTCACATATTCTTTAAAACAGTTGTTGAATCACTTTTTAGTCTAAGTGTTTTGTACAGACAAAAGTCAACAATGTATAATAATTGTAAGTTATGATATATAATAATTATATATATATATATATATATATATATATATATATATATATATATATATATATATATATATATATATACATACAGTATATATATATATATATATATATATATATATATATATATATATATATATATATATATATATATATATATATAAAATTATCCTTATATTTAATGATATTTCATATAAATTTTCATTTCCACTCTCTTCAACATACATTAAACCTTATGCTTAACTGTTTATAGTTGGGCTTATTGCAGTATTCTCAAACTTCTGTACAAAAATAAACTATGTTATATATGTTATATAAATAAAGAACTAATTTATTTATTAATATAGAGCTTTTTACAGTTTTACAAAATTGTCTTAAAAAAAGCTTTACAGTGTTCTAAACCTGAACCATCAATGAACAAACAAAGGAAAATAGTGGAGGACTTATCCACCATAATTGACAGGGCAGAATCAAGTGTATGATGGTAAGATGTAGGTTATGAATATATTAAAACCCAAGTGTGTTGAATCTCTTAAGAATAAAGGTGCTCAGTGGTCTGTGCAGGAATGTCCTGACAGGACTACACACCCACTGGCCTGAATGAAATCAGAACCAAATTGCTTTATCAATGATATTCATACATGTTAATATATGAATCACATCTGACACCATCCACATAAACCCTGGTTATACAAAAAAATAGTCTAGTGTGAAAGAGAATGTGATCACACAAGAAAGGGGGGGGGCAGAGAGACATTGAAATAGTTGCATCTTCAGATGAGAAATGAAAAGCATAAGGCAGCTCATAAATTATGAATGCGTGTGAATCTGTGAAAGTTGTTCCCAAAATAGCCGAGAAAAGCTGCATGTGCAGATGAAGATTTTATTTAGAACAGACCAGCTGTCAAATTTGGATGATGAGACTTTTTACATTAGGTACGCTGCAGGTCTGAGAGCGTCGATGTTTTAATCTAATACTGAGCGAGGGGACATTTATTATTAAATTTAAATATATTATTATTAAAAATCTATTACAAATCATTTCTTTTACTAAAAATTCTCCAGTTACATAAATAAATGTTATGTTTAAATATATAAAAAAGCAGAAAAGCATGCTTTATAAGCCATGATCTGAAGGCTGCAGATTGACAGTTTTGTTAATTCTTTCCTCTTTTCTGTTTCTGTTTGGGGTTTACCAAAACATGTATAAGAATATTAATATTTTTACCTATGGATTTGCAGGTTTTAGCCTTAACATCTGCATTATGATGACTCATACATATGTACAGTAGGTCCAAAGCCTAACAGTGTTTCTTTGTCTGCAGAACATTTTATAACAGGTCAGTATGTCAGACTGGGCTCCTGGATGCAATGATTGAGGAAGTCAATTTCCCATTAGTCTCTGCATTAGTCTCGCTGAGTTGTTTCCCCAATTTAATTGAACATGATTCCTCTTGCTTACATGAACCAAGAGAGACATTGATCAACCTCGCTGCGCGGTGGTTCTTACAAACAAGTCCTGGTTTCCATTTCTTTTAGGAAATTGTTGCTAGACATTTATTTATTCTTGATTGGAGCCTGCTAAAAAAAGGTCACAATAATGACCTCTAAATTGTTGTTGAGTACAACAAGCTCCATAATGAGCTCAAATCAAAACCTGACTAACTTTTCTTCACTTAGGTCAACATAAAGAAAGAACAGTGCGCAGGACCTGAGTATATGAGCGTTAAAAATAGTAATGTGAAAAAAGCAGCTGGGCTGGATTTGTGTATCATTGTTAACAGTGCTTAACTGGATTCATTTGAAGGACAGATATTTTGTAATTAAAGCACTTGAGATCTTTTTTTTTTTAGACTTGAACATTAAAACAGAAAAGCAATTTTAGATGCTTTAACTTAATTGGAGCTGTTTAAATAACCCTTACTTATTTCAACCTAAACAAATGTGGATAATTGTACATCTAGCAGATGGATGTAAGTTCGGACAGCATATGGACTGGGAATGCGAGCGATCATCTGCTTATTTTCCTAGACTGTGGTTCATTAGAGCATCTGAGAGGCCAGGCCTGCCAGGAAAACCATTTATATTAGCCAGCCCACATTTTCCCAGGAGAACTTTTTAAAGCTATCCAGTTTGATGATATTTAACAGTGTTTATTATGGTAGGGGTTTGCTAATATGCAATACGCTTTACTGAGAGTTTTTAAGTGTTCCAGTAGCATCTGAAAACACACACACACACACAAATATATATATATATATATATATATATATATATATATATATATATATATATATATATATATATATATATACACACACACACATTTACACAACAGAAATATTTAATAATCAATTAACAGAAATTAAACTGAAAAATAGAAAATTAGAAGAAATGTATCTGTATGTCCATCATAATGGACATAAAGACATAGTGGGAAAAATCAACAAATTTGACATTTTAAAGGAAGAAAACAAATAGTTAATTCTCTAGGTGTTCAAAACCAAAATGGCATTTGGATTCACAGTGTTTTTAATGTGGTTCAGTCATTTTGGTCATTCTTGCTCTCTGTCTTTTTGCAGTTCTTTTAATGTCTTGCTTACAGAGCTTACACATGTCTTTTGGTTTTCTTCAAATAGCTTTTGTCCAGAGTCCTCAGTTAGTATTTACATTTTAATGAATTTTAGCTTTGTCTGGATGACGTCATGACGGATGCATTGGTCTGTTGATTATTTTCCTGCTGATCTCATGTTTAATTAGATTAGATTCTGATTATGTGGTTTGTTTGAATTAAAGTCATACACACCTGCTTCTAGTCTCCAGCCCTTTACTTACTGTTTGGATTCCTGGTCTCGTGTTTAAAAAAAAAATCTAAATCATCTCATTTTGTTTCAAGGCTCTCATATGGTTGTGATTCAGGTGTTCCCATTTTTAAGGGTTTTTAGGCCCTGCGTGTGGCACAGTAGGCAACAGGCAAATTACAATTAGTAGGTGGAACTGAAAGCAGCTTGTATAATTAGTGGCTGCCTTTAGCAAATGCAACATTAATTTTAGATCCATTGTGACTGCATGTAATCAAATCAAGATCCACTTTAAGTCATAGCTTAAATACCAGCAAATAGCCATTTCATCTAAAACTACATAGAGCATATAGGGAACAAATCAAGCATATTGTCCCAACGCTGCCTTTTTCATTGTAACATATCTAGCAGTAGATTTTTTAAATGGTTTTAATATTCTAGCGTTAGCGTCCTAAAGCGTTAGACGTATAGATGTATCTTTTCTACAGAATAGCTTTGCACTATAATCCGAAAAAATAATAATGCATAAAAACACTGTCTGACTTTTGGTTCTAATCCCTTTAAACTAAAATAAGCTGCACTGTATGTGAAGATCACCACCCATTAATTTTACACCATGCCAGCTTTATGACAACTACAAGCTATTAATCTCTGTAAAAAAATATGATTCATGTTACACATTTAAATGTGTCTTTGTGTGTGTGTGTGTGTGTGTGTGTGTGTGTGTGTGTGTGCGCGCGCACGCGTGTGTTATTATTTTCTTATTCTTATGTTAAAATCTGCCGGCACGGTGGCTTAGTGGTTAGCACGTTTGCCTCTCAGCACTAAGGATTCCCGGTTCGAATCCCCATCTGGGTGGAGTTTCCATGTTCTCCCCGTGTCTGTGTGGGTTTCCTCCGGGTTCTCCGGTTTCCTCCCACAGTCCAAAAACATGGATCAAGTCAATTGAGTTCTCCAAATTGCCCCATATAGAGTGTGTATGTGTGATTGAGTGTGAGCCCAGCGATAGATTGGCGCCCTGTCCTGGGTGTATCTGCCCAGCGCCCGAAACGTTCTCCCCTGGATGGGCATGGGGAACCCCACCACGACCCTAATATAGGATAAAGCGGAAGATAATGAATGAATGAATATTAAAATCTTATTTATTTAGTTACAATTACTATAATATTTGCTGTTTTGTAATAGAAGTAACCAAATGTGTTCTTCTACTTCCACTACAATGTTATTGAGGTTGTATTTTGACAGTTAGGCTACACACAAAGATAATTTTGAAATTAAATAGAAATAGGTTAAGCTGGAATTGTTTTAATTGTTTGTCACCTTACAGGAAGAAGTCATCAAGTTTGCATGTTCTCCCCATGACTTTCTCTTAGATGGTCCTCTTAGAGTAGATGAATGTGGTCGCCTTTCTCACGGCTTTTTCAAGGTATGAATACTGTCTCTTTATTTCACCTCATACTTTTGTGTAAAAAAGCCTGAATAGGAGAAAGTCACTGAGATAAATCAACATTTGTAGGAGTGGAAGCTTCGACACGCTAGACTGGTGTGTCTGTTTTCAGTGCTGCACTTTGTAAAAGCACATACACAGATGGCTTGATTTCGCCCTTAGTTGGGTTTGTTAGTAAAAGGCTGAAGGCCACATAAGGGACCTAGGGGTCTTTCATGCCTTTACTGCCCTGGAGGATATGCCATGGCTTTTTCCAAATGAGCACATGAATAGACTCCTGAACCCCACCATCATCCCTGCTCCCTGAAATCACAACAGGTAGCTTAGAAAATGAGGAAATGAATTAATTTAATGTTTAATGTTAAGTGTTTCCTAAAAGTCTGATTCCATAAAAAACACTAGAAGCACTAGAAGTAGTAAAATACTAAAATAGGATGAGAAGTAAAATACTAAGTTTTAAACCTGTACTTAACATCTGGAAAATGCCAAATTGTCAATACCTTGGCAATAAAATAATGTCTCAGTAGGCAGTTATGCAAATTACAATTATCCTCCAAGTGGACAAAAGGCAAGTGGAAAGCCTTCTGAAGGTGTAACCCCTTATTGTGCCACTTCATTTACATGAAAAGAGGAACAGCATGTTAAAGAGACACGGCTGACCTATAACAAATTATGCCTGCTCCAACAAGAAAATAAAGCTACTGTATCCATATAAAAAGAAGTTTTTTTTGTTAGTTTTTTGTACCAGTATATACCAGTAAAAATACTGGAACGAAAAACAAATCTACAATTTCAAGAAATATTAGTAATACAAATACTACTAATGCCTTAAAAAAATTAAATTGTTGTACTTGCGCTAAATTAATACTAGCCATATTGCCAGTATGCATATATGGCAGGTATATACGTATAAGGCTAATAAATAAATTAACATTGCTACCAGAAAAACAATTCGGCACCATGGACAGCACACACGGCAGATCAGGGCACAGGATCCAAATAAATTAATGAACAACTAGAGAAAAAAAAACAATCCAGCACCATGGACAGCATACACACCAACTGAGAACCTTACAAATGGATAAAAAGTGCAAACAGAAAACCGTTCAGCACCACGAATAGTACCACGGACAGTACCACGGAGAGTACCACGGAGAGCACCACGGAGAGCACCACGGACAGTGCCATGGACAGCACCATTAGAGAAACCACGGCGAGCACCACGGACAGCTCCACGAACAGCACCACTTTTCAGTTAACAGGATCCAGCAAAACTGTATATGAGAAGATATTTAATAATTAAAAGAGAAAAGTTTATTTTATTAACACACACTGGGATTTTGGGCTCAAAGGCCCACACTGGTGACATTTTGGTGGACTAGGGCTTTAAACGCTTAAGTTTCAGACTGTTCAACAGCAGTCAGCTACCACCTTCCACATCCCCTTTACATACGCTCTTGCTTATGTGTAATATGTAGATGTCATGATGGCTTTAATCCATATAAAGGACCTTCTTCAAAATATAAAATTGTATTACAATATATTCAAACAACCAGGCAGAGAAGCGTTAATGATATTGTTTCCAAAGGAGATCAATAGAAACATAAGAAATTCATAATAATCCACAGTGTGAGAAGTACTAAAGTCTTTGTGTTTGAAACAAAAGCTAATCTGCACCTGTGAATAATTAAGTCTGTCTCACTGTTAACAGGCTCAGTTAAACAGCAGAAGAGCAGTTATCTTCATATGTTATATGACAGTTATCTTCTCTTATTATTTAATAATAAGAATAATGTTATGCACTAATAAATAACATAATAAATGTTCTAAACAAAGCTGTTCTTGGCTATGCTTTACTGGCAATATTCACTAGCAGAGTGTAATGCCATTCTCCATAAGTTCACACTGCAATATTTCCACCCTTCATGCTTGCTTTGGCATGAGCTGTACCAGTCCACATTTTATCTTACTCAGCTGATGATCCATGAAGTGAAAACTGATGCTTCCTGATATTAAAATGCCATTCAACCTGTCAGGCACACATGCTGCACATGATTACTGATTAGCAGTTCCCTCTAAATTTTTACCTATTTATGCCTGTCAGTTTACCCACTGTATCAGGAATCTTAAAAATATACCTTTAACATAGTTGTTTCACAAGTAGCACAAATAACACAAAGAATGATGCAGATACATGCCAAAAAACTAAATTCTTGATGTACTAAAATGATCTATTTGCACATTTACACCCGAGACACCCAATCACTGATCTCAAAACTGTTGGAAAAAGTACCTCTGTTATACCTACTACCCTAAAGTGGGTACTTTATCCATGCATCGGAACCATGAGTAATGTTAGGTGTATGGTGACTGATCCAGATTCAAGCATGAGGTGTTTCACAGGCTCCTTGAAATATTTATATGTAGCTTTGGCTGTATAAATAATTGGCAAGCACTGACATGCAAAAGATAAATAAATAAATATAAACATGGACCAACAGTGACATCCAGGCTTTAGAACCCAAAAAATGGAGCAAACACAGACAGATTTTTTCATGCATCTTAGCAAAATACAAATCATTTCTGGTAATGATAATCTCTTTGTTACAATACTGCTGCTTGAGGAAAAAAGTTGTGAATATACATTTGCAAACTACTTTATTAGAGCCATAACCTTCTTCCTACACATTGTCCAGTTTATCAGTGCCACTTACACATATAAACACACACACACACACACACACACACACACACATACACACACATGTATGGAGTGAATATTTGGAGATTGAAGCTCCACAGCACAGATCCCTTTGTGTAAGTGAAGATTTTGCAGGAGAAACTATTTCTGGAAATGTGCCAAGGGCATTTGATCTGGGAAGATGTGTAATGCAGGTGTGAAAAGCAGACTGTTTCAGGTGACATGACTACTCAGTGACAGAAATGTTTCCTCTAGAGATGACGGGCACTGATGGGGAGCTTATTCACCCACCTTAAAAACATTAACTCAAAAACAATGACATCATGGATGTGAATGTGATACAGAAAAGATTACAGTCTCACGCTAAATTGCTAACTTCAAGGTTGATCAGTTTGTATATTCTTACCAAGATGCTTTTATTGAAAATTAATATATTCTATCCTATAATATATATGTTTTTAAAGCCACAGGATTTATTCTAAAATATGTTTCAGCTAGTTTTGAAATTTGCTTGTAGAAAATCAGAATTCATCAGACAGTAATATTAATCATATATTCAAATGCACCAAATTGGTTACCTAAAAAGTGTTAATGCACAGGGTATGTGGTGATGCTGTCGGAGGGACACTATCAGATCTAATCCACAGATTAATCCACACAAAATGTAATGAAACATGGTTACAAATCAATTAAGGATAGAAGTTATTCTTTAAAATGCTAAATTAAGTATTTATCTGCTCTTCATCTTAGTATATGCCATTGGCCTCCAAAAGCTTAGATCTAATTAGAGTAATTGGTTCAAAAGTTCTGTAATTGAATCAGTACTGAGAGATCCTGTGTCAGTCAGTAGGAGTCAGTGTGGCTAAATTAGTGAGCTGCTGTCCCTGGCCATTGTTTATGTCATTATCTCGAGTTACTGACACCGCTAAAGCAACCTCCTGACAAAACTAGCCTTTAAGTTTGAAACTGGCTGTGGCTGCCAACACATGTTTACACTTATTTGCTGCTAAAGGGAAAATTATTATGTCTATTTTATCGCATAACTCAAAGACATAGATTTGTTAAAATGCCATCTCCATGACAAAGAACCCTGACTGCCCAGCTCGGAATCGGAAGTCATTTTCTTGCTGTGACAGTTGTAACCACAGCACCAGCGTACCACATATGAAATCATAGTACCTGTGATTAATTATGGAAACGAGTCCTTAATTAAGCTGTATCATGCAGAAGTGATGATCTTAAAAATATGCCTGTCACTGCATTTATGATGCATGAAATATGACCAATAACAAAGTATTTGCTAAAAGATTGTGGTTCTGCAGAGCTTGTATTTGCTTAAAATAGCAAAAGTAACAGATGTTCTGTACACCCACGTAGGGTGTGTGGGTTTAATACAGCTTAATATAATAATGGAAAACGTCTATCTGCAGAATCAAATCTACCCTGATTAATTTTCAGGCACTGGGGTTTGGGTGTTACTCTTATGGTCTGTGTGTTAAAACATTAGATGCAAAACTATAATAGGTGCAAATATAAACTCAGCCATCTTACTTATCTTTAGAAACAGAACTCAACTGAGTGTTTATGTGATCTGTTCCTGACAAAATGTTTCAAGCTGCAGAACTCTATTAATACGCTTTCTCTACAAAAAAAATCACACCTTCATCAGAGTGCAAATTAATTTGTCTATTCCTGTATGTGTGTGTCTGCACGCCTGTGTGTGTGTGTGTGTGTGTATAATTACATCCCCTTTAACCCTGAATGCGAGGCTCTGACTCACTGAGCTCTAATTCAATAATGATCATTTATCATAGTGGGGAGTATGTGTGATGTATGATTAGGCAACGTTTCCTCTGGTCTTGGCTTTATAACAGCTCACAGGCATATAATTATAGCGCTCAGAGCCACAGATAAAACTTCACTCAGACCATAACAATAACCAGGTTTCACTGGGTGGGGAATTAACTGGGAGGCCAATCCATTTCCGTCCTGCCGTCTGCAGATTAAATTTCTCTTTGCTTAGGGCAGAGAAAGAGACAGAAGCACGAGAAGGGCCCGGGATAACATTTGTAATGCATTTAAAGCTGAATAGTAGCCTGCCCTCATCTGCTTTAGGGTAATTACATTAAAAATCCAATAAGAACATTTTCCATCATTGACATAATGACAAGTTTGTGAGGAAATTCTCACTGCAAGGCTGGTGGGTACATAGTTATTTGTAAAAAATAAAAATCCAAAACATTGTAATGCATAAGAAAATGTCATTCTGGCATTCATCAAAAAAGTTTCTAATATTTGCATGTTTGACTGAAAGATAATATGAAAAGTTTAGTGGAGTTTTTTTATGAAGATAAAGCAGCAGGTCTTTTAAACTAAACCCTGATTTCTGTTTTACTCATTATACATTGAGAAGACATTCAGACCCCTGCACAATGCACCATTGTGTGAACTTAAAGTTCTATTAATATAAGTTCTATGTTCACTTTGAATACAAGATTGTATTCATTTTAAAATGAATACAAGATTGTATTTTTTGATGATTGTTGAAAAAAATTCAACTTATTTTAAGATTTAAACTCAAACTTCAAGATTCATTCAGTCACTTTGTTCTGTAACCTGTTTGCTGGAATTTTCTATGAGATGTGATAAGAACACACAATTTTATATACTGTCAAAACAGGAAACAAGATCTGTACCACCAAATTGTTGTGAGATGAATTGTGTGGGCCACAACAACATTCCAAGACAAGTGTTTCCTGGATCATGATGGTCTGCATGATAAAAACTTTTACAACATGACCAAAGACAGAACCCAACAATCTTTAAAGAATTTATTGACTGAAAAGAATCAGTTTGCCTATCATTATTACTATTATTATAATAATAGTAATAATTATTATTAGTAGTAGTAGTAGTAGTAATAACAATACTACTACTACTACTACTACTACTACTAATAATAATAATAATAATAAAAAGACATTATATGTTTTCCACCAGTTAAATCTGCCCAGCAATTGAAGAAAGAGGAGGAGCATCCCACTGAGCCTTGGTCCTCATAAGGCTTCATCTCAAAACAACAAATACCAGGCAGTGTTTCCTGCTACTCTCACTTCAGCTTGCTTTTCAGAGATTCGGGTTTAGAAAAAAAAAACTGAATTGAACAGTCTGGTGAGCTAAATAACAAAAATTTGATGAACAAACGTTCAAAATTTTACATTGCTGCAGGGTTGAGGTCTTACAGATTTGATTTTGGAGGAAAGCCGTATTATTTTTTATAAACATAACCTTGACTTTCTTGTCGCTCTGTCTCCAGTGACTGCAGTAAGAAAAGTCAGGTCTTACTAAGCTATGCAATATAGATCATCTCATTTGTTCCACTCTTAGATTTCCTGTTTTGTATTAGCTGAATGTATTGAGGTTTTGTATTCACAGACTGAGTGGTTGCTTCTGATGTGTTTCCACAGATACATTTTAATAAAAGTCCCTCTTTGGTAAGATAATGTCCAGTTTTTATGTCTATTACATAAGCCTGTTATACATTACTTATAATTGCAGAGTCCTCCAACAGACTTGGAGCACCACCCACCAACCTGTCATGATGCAAATGTTATTTCACTGTTATTTTCAGCCCAAAACTGTTTAAGAGATGTGCACTGCTGCTGGGTGACAATGTGAGTCTGAATAGAAAAGAAGCAAGAGAGAAGGTTGCTTTATATAGACTGGAGCAGTACTTTATGTACTGATGTGTGAGTTATACATAGAATTGCATTAATTACTTTATATTAACAAGGTCAATTCTAAAAACAAATCCAGTTGTGTTTGCAGTCAATTCTGATAAATTCATTATGGCATTAATCATAAATTATATTTTGACAATAAATAGCCCAAAGTATCTTAATTCTTAATAGTCAGAGTGTTATAAACCAAAAGTGTGATGATGTAATAAGGATAAATGGTTATGGAAATTGTTTTGTTATCCAATAAAAGCGTATTGTGCGTGTTGATCATATGCATGTACATGACTATCTATAAGGAGCCACAATGATTTATAACCCAGCATTTTCTTTTTTGCTTCATTCCTGTAGTTAAATGCCAAGACCTTTACAGTTATAGATACCTGCACAGTGTTGCTATTTAGAGACGTTACCATGCAGACTACACACCGGTGCTATTAAAAGAGCAGTATTTAAGTCATGTGTTTATTTTCCCAACAATATTTTGTCCTGACTCTCTTCTTAATGACAATGATACAGGTGGTTTTACTAAATCACAAAATTATTTGAGGATAATGGAAGAAATACTAAAATACTAAACGTGAAAAAGCCATTAACTTGCAGGATGTCATTACAAAAAAAAAAAGGAGAATCAAATTATAAAACAATTATATTTAATTTAAGTTACATTTCTCATGCAACAAGAATGAGAATGCCCATTTTAATATTCATGTAATATTGTATCTATATGCATGCACTTACTGTTATGGAATCCTCTTTCAACCTACACAAAAATACACCATCCCATACTCAATACTCAAACTGCTTCCTTTTTTTCTTAACAGCTGGAATCATGCAAACACTGATGTTTAAAATAATAATGAAAAAGGAATGAAAATATGGTCTTGGTTATTCTGACTCTGCCATGATTTTTGGCACCTAATTAGCTGGTTTTATAATATTATTTTTAATAATTGTGGATTGACTTTTGTGCATTTCATATTAATTTTTTTCTCATTCATTCAAAATAATGCAATAAAGAAGAAGATTTCATTAAAAAGGTGTTGAATGAGAAAGGTTAAGATATCTCAGTGTTCACAGATGATCATGACTTAATAACACAAGTGCGTCTTGAACTTGTTCAGCGTTTAAACATTGTGTCAATCAACACCTGAACTGATGCATGTCTCTGACTGGTAATTTATCTCTATTGTCTGTGTAATTGAAAGACTGTCAAAAGTAGTCTAGTGGGAGCGACACCCCAGTAATTCATGTTCTCCTAATCCCCAAGATCATGATCCTTTATGGCATGAGGCCACTTTCAAGAATGACATCTGGTCACCTCCGGATGCTTTTAATACACACCGTCTGAATGGAGCACGTAATCTTGTCTGACAAATGAGGTCATAAACACTGAAATCATTTATCAAATGATCTGAAAGGAAAGGTGCAGTGATAGTAGAGCCTTCCGGTTGAAAGGGAAAGACAATACCTAATGCTTTTTACAAATACTTTACACATTTCTGCATTAACATTAAAGCTCCCACAGCTGGAACATTTCCTTTGCACTGCCTAATGACCTAATGTGCAGTTTAAATAGATATAGATACAATGCTAAGTATTCTGCCAGAAAATTAAAAAATAATTAATAATATCACTTTGTTTAGATATGAAGACAGACAGTCTTTAATAAAACTACATGTGCATCTGTATGATAAATGGTGCTGCTTAAAAGAACGATTACTGTATAAAAAAGTAAAAAGGTGTAGTTAAAAATAATAATAAAAAAAGACATCTTTCTATTCATTAATAAAGTCTAAAACTGCATTAATTTCAATTCAACTTTCTATTGACTTTCTGTGTGAAACATGAGTATGATCTTAGTCATGCCATTACAATAAGAAGATGAATTATTGCCACATGATTATTACCCCATCAGACATGACAGGTTCTAATGTTTGATAGTATCACATCACAATTTATTATCCATTCTGAATGGTTCTTTCTCCCTGTATAATTAGGTGTGTGTGGTGGCACGTCATCTCTCCTGTTATTGGAAGCTACCTGATTGGTATGGAATGTGAGGTTTTATATTGAGTCCAACATAATGAGCAGAAATCTGCTGTTCAAAATGGAAAACCATGGAGCGTGACTAAACAGCCTCTTTGTGCCACCGTGTAGAATTGTTTGCCAATTACCTTAAATGAAAGGCTGTCATTTTATATTTTAAAAGGGGCAAATTAATTTATTTGGTCAGGATGCAGAACATCAAAATGAGCGGCATCTAATATGATTCTCATTAAACTGTAGAAAGCCTGATAAACAGCAGACCTTAATCGAACATTAAGCAGAAGAAATGACACACCTTTGTTGTGGTGAATCCACAAATATCACTGTGTGAAAATAGAGTTATATTATGCATTTATTTTCTGTAGTGGTATAAAGGAAAAGAGAAACAAGCACTATTCTCTCTTCTATTTATTCCCTGGTTTTTTTGCGCCCATGGCGTAAAGAGATTCAGGAGATTTCAGAATAAATTTGCTCATATAAAATGCACAGGGTTCCCCGTGCCCATCCAGGGGAGAACGTTTCAGGAAATGAGCAGACACAACTGCTTCAATTAAAAAACAGAAAACAAGGCCCAGCCATTCTGACAGTGTTTCAGTAATTCCACATCAGAACACGCTACAGCAGTGAATGGGTTGGAGGTGATGCTTTCAAAGCCAATGACCACTAAAAATGTTTATGCAATTAAAAAATCTTAAAGCATTGCAATGTGATATGCTGTTATTTTTAAGTAATGCCATAATTCCATTAAACATTGGATTTTTTTTCTTGAACAGATACTGAACAAAAAGAACTGTTCATCCTTAACTTTCAAACCACAATTACACACATAGGCCTTTAAATGTAGTTGAATGTACATGCAGCTGAAGGACTGGCAGGCAGAGTATAATAATGATGCTCATACAGGGTCCTGATTAAGACCATGCACATGCAGCATAATGAAGTTGCATTCAGTCTGTAAACTTTTAAAGAAGCAGATGGTGAGATGAGAGAATAGTCTGAGAGTAGCACCCTTTTCAATGCCACACAGGAGGTGGCTATCGCACGAGTCGTATGACACCTAAGCCGACTACATATTGAGTGACTTTGTAAAACCCTTGAATCATTCTGCACTGCACGCGACTTCATGAATCAAATGCTTGTAATAATTTTTTTTGGTATTTAAAAGTAGTACACACTTTGGACAGTTAGCAACGGTGGGGGTGCCTCTTATAAATATATAAGTAAATACTATATAGGCTAAAGAATTAGGGCAACTACACACCTATACAAGCTGAAAGGGCATCCTTTTTATGTTCGGTTCTCTTTAGCAACTTTAATAGCTTCTGCTCTTTTGAAAATGTTTTTGGATCGTGTCCATGGAAAATTCAAATAATTAATTTTCTGGGATGTCCTGATCGATACTTATTAGGGCATTAGTAAATTAATCAGTTTAGTGAGTGCAGGATTAGTTTTATTGTTAGTTACTTGGTTAGTCAATCAGTTTGTTGTGAACATGAAAGTATCGACTATGATACCGATGCGGCACACACCAAACCCCCACCTCCAACATCTTTGCAAAAATAAAACATTGTTATATAATTGCATCTGTGTCAGTGTCGAATATGAATTTTAATAAACCAAAAGACATTTCAGTGAAATTAAACTGTGAAACACTGATCATTGTTATTCTATCCACCGCTATTCAAAAAAATAATATTTAGTGTTTATTACAATTCACTGAATCCACAAGGAGCATGAAATTGAATGAAATGTAGTTTATGGTTTAAGCTTTCAGAAATCTGTGCCTAATGTTTGTACCACATCATGTTTGTGCCTAATGTTGCAAAAGCACAACTATTTTTAATTTTGCAAATTATATAATTATTATTATTATTATTATTATTTAAGTCAGTGTTTTCTGGCTGCCAAATAGATAGTGTTTTTACAAAATATTCTGCCTTCTGCTAATGTAGTTTAAAGCATTAATAATATTTATTAGGTTCGTCATGCTGCAGCCACAGCAGTCAGACCAATTAAAGCATAGAAAGTGGCATCAAGAAAAATAACTTTTTATTTTATTTTTTTAATAAAACTTTTAATGGTAAAGGTAACGATGTGCGTGTTGTTAGAATGACTCACTCTGAGTCATGCCAGTGTGATACATATCACACAAGAAATAGAATCTGCTTTTGAAAATGTTCAGAAACCGATGACTAATATGTGTGGACTAGATTTTTCAGGTTATGTGTCAGAAAGCAACTCTGAAGCATTTAAATGGACTTCAACTTGTATATACACAAATGTCCATTGCAGAACTAACAAGGAGAAAATGATCATTTTAATTATTACTGTCAGTAAGATGATAAATAAACGCATCTCAGATTTCTGTTTTAGTAATAGAACAAGGACAAAAAAATAAAGGCCTAAAATTTCACATTTCAGGGGCTTATATGATATTCCATTGCATTTTGGTTGTAGTTGTGCAGCTTTAAAAGCTTCCACATCTTTGTGAAGTAGATCTAGATGATTCTGGAGTGTCTGTGGGGACTTTTATCCATTCACCCAGAAGAGTATTTGTGAGGTCAGACTTATGTTGGATGAAAGGGCCTGGCTAAAAATTCCCATTCGAGTTCATCCCAAAGGTATTCGATGTGGCTGAGGTCAGAGCTCTGTGCATGGTAACCTCTTCTAACTCAAACTCATCCAGTCATGTCTTGATGGACCTTATGCTGCTCAGGGACAAGGTCATGCTGCAACAGAAAGGATCTGTCATACAAAGATGTCCAAAATGCATTGCCATGTCGTTGAATTCATATCACAGCTTATTGATAAGCAGCTGTAACCCCTGCACTTCTGGGTGCATGTTTGAGTAGAATAATTCAAACATGGTCAGAATTGTCTCATTTCTTCTGATAAAGGGTATATTTCTATTTACAGGTTACAAAACTAAAGTTATTAGCTTTACAGCTAATGGATAAATATTGGTATTTCATACTATACATTATGGAATAGAAATTGATATATACACAGATTTTGCAAAAGACCCTAACTGCTTACAATGTAAATTAAATACCAAGCTGGAAGCATAATGCAAAGCCAGCAACATGTTTATTAATTTGAACAACATAAAATAAATAGTAGTTGGTGTATGTACTCCATATCTACAGAATAGCTGTATTAATGGTGAGCAGATAAAAATGAACTTTTATTTTAAAGAATTGCACAGAAAAGACTTTTTTAAGTGGCAAAATACATAGACAACTCAGAAAGTGGCAAAATACATAGACAACATTTTATATCAAAATAGTACTAAGGAAGGCAAGTAATATCGTGAATGACCCTTTCCAGCCTGTAGACTAATACCTGCACCCCTAGGAGGAAAAAAAAAAAAAAAGAAGATCAAACTAGGACTGCAAGTAATGCGTTTTAGCCAGCAGCAATTCTCTCCTTATCAAAGTAAGCCCTACCCCCATCCCACACGGGCAATAACAATGTCACATTATCAGTTTATCCACCAGGTAAGCCTGACCTACTTTTTCCCTGCACGGTCCATGTTTAGTTTATTGGGCATTTGCGACTTTTCATTAAGCCATTTTTACAAAAGATTACTGTTTACACACTAAAGTGCATTTCAAATCTCACGTGAAATGATATGCATGATTTCACATGTAAAAAAGATCTTCTCCATGGTATGTAGTATACTGTGTATATCAGGGCTGTGAAACTAACTGCAGCCTTATTAGTAGTCAATTGTGATTAATTATATCATAATATATGCTTTTTTGCTAATAATAACTGAAATAAATCAAAATTTAAATGCTTCACATTTTTACTTAGAGTTATATTAATGCAGATGCAGTACTTCATCAAAAACATGAGAAATGTAACTGTACAAAATCTAATTCGCTTTAACATATAGTAATTGTAATAATAGAATCATACAGACATTGGTCACATTATTATCTACAAACATTATCCACTTTGTCCATATGGCCACAGTTCGTACCTTAAGACTAAAGTCTTTCTGATTCTCTAAATACTTTGTTAATCCCTTCACTCTGTTGTCCAGGGGTCAGGACCCCCACAGCAGGTATTATTTGGGTAAGTGTTTCTCAGCACTGCAGTGACATTGACATGATTTTGTGTTGATCTTGTCAGAGAGAACCAAGTATGCAGAGAAGCAGATGGACTGCATGATGCTTAATAGAAATATTTAGGATTTCAGCCTCTACTGAACTCAATGCCTGAGCAACAGATACTTCTAAAGCAGATTGATTTTCCTCCAGCATCACAGTATGCATCATTCAGACCAAGGATAATCCCTCTTTAAACATTCAGGAGCAAGTACAGTGGGTAGAGGGTTACATGCTTACTCATGAATGTATAAACATCCAGAGGAACAAAAACCAGAACATAACGTTTACTTCCTTTTTTCAATATTTAAAAAAGTTCTTTCATTGTTATGCGCAAGTTATATCAATGTGCTGCTTTATAAAATGTTGACCATGTGGGATTTAATCACCCACTACAGTACAAGGCTATTCTTTAAAGTTTGCTGTGTGGTTTGTCATGTAGGAGTTTAACAGAGTTGGTTAATATCCTTCACTCAATAGAAAATACATATTCAAAACAATCTTCTTTGGCTTTCTGCACAGCAATAACTCATGGAGTAAATCATTACAACTGTAAAGCTTTATTCAGACATCTTTTTTCCTCATCATCATGTTTTGGTTCAGTTCAAGGCAAAGTTGCAGAAGGCATATTTCTGTAAAATAAAATAAGCCAAATGTGACAGTTCTTTCAGTGTGCACTGGAGCGTGCACTAGTTCACATCATTGCAACTGGAAAGATGTATGAGCAGCCAAGTAGAGGGAAGGCATCAAGAGTCACAGTCACACACTGACGCACGTTTTATAATGAAGAGATAAACCATATATGTGTGCTTTTGCCAGCAGAGAGGATGTCTGCAAAACCTTTTTCCACATATTTTTTTGATAGCAAGTTCACTGAATTTCTATTACGGATACCACGCTGTATGATTCTGGATTCTGTACGTCTAAATTCATGGCCATCTAGTTGAGAGAAGTTATGAAATGTTGGGAACTGTAGGGTAAGGCTTTTAAGTCTGAGGACATGGTAGCTCAGTGTGTTAATCTGAAAAATAGGTCTCCATCCCCATGTCAACAAAAAGTTACTAATGTGGGCATATTGGTTTTGACCCTATTAACAAGTTCCATCTACAAAAGGATTGAAAATTTAACTGACATAAGAAAATTCCTTTTAATAGGAAAGTGTGGTGGATGCTGATGTGTGTAAAGGGCATTTTAAAGTGATAAGACAAAGCTATAGTTTTTTGTAACAAATAACAGACATTGACATGTTTGATTTGATGAATTAATAATTTCAAAGATTTTAGTTTGTATGCAAACTGGCTTCATCATTTGTGAAGATACATCACTTCTAATTCAGCATGTGTGTGCGTGTGCGTCCATGTGTCTTTTTGTGTGAATGAGAGCCAGTCATTGTGTTTGACCTACTAGCCACCATGGCAGAATGTCTCAAGGAGCAGAAGCAGCAAAGATTAACTGTCTCAGTTAGCATTAGCACGATCATAATGAATGCATGGTCACTCCTGTCCTGTCTCTTCCTCTGACAGGGCAATGACTGATCGCCATTTAGCATTAGCTACTGTTAAATGAGGGTGTGTGTTGGAATTTAACATGGCTCTTTAGGCTTGAACTTTTTGTAAGCTTTATTTGTCAAAACTTTTCAAACTCTCAGTCA
Organism: Corydoras sp. C115; assembly: GCA_019802505.1. NCBI lineage: Eukaryota > Metazoa > Chordata > Actinopteri > Siluriformes > Callichthyidae > Corydoras > Corydoras sp. C115. The sequence continues at coordinate 1,945,317 of JAFMOC010000019.1, read as the reverse complement.
CACTCCTGTTATAAACTCATCTGAACCCTACCTCTGAGTATTTACTTGTGATATTAACACACATTATTTGATACATAACTTTCTGACAGAAAGAAATCACCAGTAAAAGTAAAAAGTCCTTGCTCTGCCTTTTTTACCTTAGGAAAAGAAAGACAAAGAATGAGTTCTATAAGCAGAACATGTCAGAATGTTCATGTGCCAGACTCCCCTCTGTGACCCAACATAAGAAGAAAGCAATAAGCCATTTGGAAATGATGGCTTAATATAATAAGTGGAAAAATCTAGAATAGAAGCCAGAAAATTTGCAGCTGCATTAAAAATGTATTAATGTGCAACTTAATTTGCAAAAGAAACTGGTCTGTAGCCCTGAAAGAATGTGGACAATTTTTAAATACATAAGAATGCACCATGAGCAAATAATAAACCTGCATTTGCCCTCGCTTAGGCGTTTAACTAAGTGTTGCCGCCACAAATTATTTAAGATTTAACAAAAAAATTTGATGTTTTGTTGAGATCCAAGAAATCAAAGCTCTCTCTCTCTCTCTCTCTCTCTCTCTCTCTCTCTCTCTCTCTCTCTCTCTCTCTCTCTCTCTCTCTCTCTCTCTCTCTCTCTCTCTCTCTCTCTCTCTCTATATATATATATATATATATATATATATACACATTTAGTAGTGCATATTTTGATACGCCGATTGATCTTCTACTTTAGGTTTAGTAATCATTTACTTTTGCCCATTTATTTTCCTGAGCTCAACTCTTCACAGAGCTCTAAATCCCTAAATGCCACACCTACACGGTCCATCATGCCAGGGTAAGCCCATAAAACCCGAGACCAGAAAGTTTCACAGCAAATAGTTTCATAGTGCCTGGTTGCTAGTTCACGATCAATAACATCAAGTCTATTTGAAAGACGGTCATGAAAAACCATAAAGAGTTTGGACAAGGCCTTCCAGTGGTCTTTAAATCCTCTTTTTCTCTTGCAACAATGTTTGGTACAGATAGGTATAGTTTTCCATATAGAGAGTCTATTATGCATACAGTGCATATAAATGTACACACACCCACCCCTCACAGACACACCCCTCACAGACACACCCCTCACTGACACATAATTAGTTCACGCCACATTTCTTAATACTTTTAAATGCTATTACAGCAAATCACACCGTGCAGCTTGTATAACTGTGAGGTTTAAGTACAAACCAGAATCAAATAAAATATAATAATTCTCAGCAAGTCTCGAAGAGATAAAAGAACAAAATCCATTTTTAGATTCCGGAATTCTACCTCAGACTCGCATTTGGTTACAAATCAGGTTTATTCACATTAAAGTTTAAAGGCCTGTCACTCGTACAGGGCATGTTTTTAAAAAAAGAAAAAAACCGGGTTACTCACATCAACCAAACTTCACGTTGATTGTAACGCTTGTTAGTCAGATATTTAATTAGACATTAAAATTGTATGAAAACGATCACACTATTTATTTCATTTGAACATATTTGACATTTCTATCTTGGTTCTCTTCACTCCTTTTAAATCATTTTTTAATTCTCTTTTAAGTGTAACATTAACAAAATACCCAAATTCAGCCAAGTGTGGTTGATTTTTTTCCCTTTCTTTGTCTCTTTCCCTCATGACCCATTGAGGAGATAAGTATCAGTGAGTCATTCTAAAGCTGCACTCCCGTCTTCCTCCTGTCAGCAGATTCACACTTCACTAGCTGACAGCTTGTTGTTGCTGTCTACCGCTCACACTCACACACACCTCACTGACTGACCCACAGACACCTCGCTGACTGATACCCACACAGACACACCTCACTGACTGACAGAGACTTTCATTATACCCATACATCTGACTGTCACAAATGTTTATGCTTCTCCACTTCTTAAGTTTAGCAGTTAAGACCTGCATAAAATAGTCATGAAACATTAAGTCTACTTACTAACATGTTGCCCTCAGGGATTAATAAAGCATAATTCATAATTAATTAATGTAGGGATTTGGATAATTTCATTATCTAACCTCAGAGGAAGAAAAAAATCTAAAATATAGCCTTGATTTGCCAGTAGTTTCTCATATAAAACAATATGATTTAATTAAAAGACAAAAGAAACTTTGCAAACATTTCCTGCTGCTCAGAAGTGTCTCCTGACAAAGACCTCTGTAACCTCCCTTCTTGAGTTTTAGTACAGATATCCATACATCCATACATTATCTTCCACTTTATCCTCTACTACGGTTGCGGGGGGGGGGGGTGTTCCCCATGCCCATCCAAGGGAGACCGTTTCGGGCGCTGGGCAGATACACCCAGGGCAGGGTGCCAATCTATCTCTGGGCTCACACTCACTCACACAAACACACTCTATATGGGGCAATTTGGAGAATTCAATTGACCTTGATTCATGTTTTTGGACTGTGGGAGGAAACCGGAGAACCCAGAGGAAACCCACACGGACACGGGGAGAAACTCCACCCAGATTGGGATACGAACCGGGAAACCCTAGTGATGAGAGATGAATGTGCTAACCACTAAGCCACCGTGCCGCCCATTACAGATATCTAAAGTCTCAAATTAGGCTCATATTTTCAAAAATTAAAAAAATTACTGAAAACACAAAGACAATGAGCTGTTTTAGTCCTGATGCTGCAAATGTCTTCTTTACCTCCAACAGTTTACTCCAAACACCTTACACAGACATACAGACTGACCGACCGACACACAGACCGACCGACCGGCACACAGACAGACGGACCGACACACGGACAGAGCGACCGACACACGGACAGAGCGACCGACACACGGACAGAGCGACC